>JAYJMM010000099.1:3077500-3271111 GCA_037349105.1 Limnomonas spitsbergensis
TGTGAGAGTAGAGGTGAGAGATGTGAGAGGTGTGATATGTGTGAGAGGTGTGAGAGGTATGATAGTAGAGGTGTGAGGTGTGTGAGGTGTGAGAAGTGTGGTAGTAGAGGTGAGAGGTGTGAGAGGAGAGGTGAGAGGAGAGGTGTGAGAGGAGAGGTGAGGTGAGAGGTGTGAGAGGAAAGGTGAGGTGAGAGGTGTGAGAGGAGAGGTGAGGTGAGAGGTTGAGAGGAGAGGTGCGAGGTATGAGCCAGCAAGAGGAGGGTGAGCGGTGTCATAGGTGACAATGCGAGCCAGGTGTGGTGTGAATGCTTGCTTGCACTCCTGGCATGAGAAGAACCACCCGGGTGGTGTGACAAGTGTGAGAGGTTGACAGGGCGAGCCAGGTGTAGCGTCCGATTCCAACCAACATAAGTGTAAATGCATCGTCCTTCGCACAGAGGCTGCACTCCTGGCACGAGAAGAACCACCTGGAGGGGACCCGCGTGTGTGTGTGGCAGACAAGCAGGAGGTGAATGGTGTGACATGGGAGTGAAAGGTGTGACATGGGAGAGGTGTAATACACAAGAGGCGGGAGCAAGCCATGTCCTGTGTTCGAGAATTTCGTGTGAAGAAGCATCTGGGGGGGACCTGGAGTGTGTGCATGCGGCAGATGTGTCACAGAGAGGTTTAGAGGTCAGAAGTCAGGGGGGGTGATGGGCTGGCAAGCTAAGAGTGGTGACATTTTGGTCAGGGGCTTTTAAAAGCAGCATGACACGTTGGGAGCTAAGGAAGAACTGCGGGGCAAGGGAAGAAACATGTAAGGCGCTGAGTTTGACATGCGCATCGGCATGGAGGGCTGGACAGGAGGGGATGTACGTCTGGAAATAAAAACAATACAGAGAAGTCTTTTGTTTTCTAGGTAGCTGTGCTCACCGGCCGTGGTTTGCATTGTCCTTCCGAACTCTCAGTCGTGACGCGAAGGCGGGGGTCCCGTCGGGGCGAACGCAGCGACAGTGGGGAACATTACGGCTCTGGCTCATCGAAATCAAAGGACGGGCATGTTCAAAGGCCGTGAGTCCAAGCAATTGGGCCAGGACGGGCCAGGAAGTCGGAAGGGTCAGATTTGTCGCAACCGCGCAACCCCTAAAACCCTTTCCGTTGGCATTGCCATATTTTCGATGGGAGCGCAGAAACTGAACCGAAGCAACGCTAACATCGCTAATTGTATGCACAATTGGCTGGTAATGATCTTTGATGTATAATCAGAATGGGTATCATGCGTATGGAGCCCATTCTGCGCAAGCAGGCAACTGGTCTCCAGCGCCCGAACAGAGCAACGCAAGGGCTCCCCCAAACGGCTCCCACTACAACCAATATGGCTCGGTTCAAATGCACGGCCAGATGCATGCGCAAGAACCGAACTCGCATCCCAACGGCGGGTTGCAAACAAGCGGCCAGCAGAGGTAAGGAACTTTCCTGTCACTCTGCCCACCCACCCTGTCCGCTTCTACAATCCGTCTGGATAGAGAAATCGGAATTACAGTCGACGCATTGATCTGGCTGAGACACTGTCCACTGCGACTTGTAGCGCTGCTGGTGGAAGCGCTTGGCCCAGGGCGCAGGGACATACTCAAGCTTCAATGTCCAATCAGCAGCCAGGAGGAATTAACGTGAACATGCCTAATCAGCAGTTAGGAGCTATGGGCATGAACACGGTTAATCAACAAGAAGGAATGGGCTTGAGCATGCCTAATCAGCAGCAAGGTTATATGGGCATGAACATGTCTGACCAGCTGCAAGGAGGTATGGGCATGAACATGCCTAATCAGCAGCAAGGAGGAACGGGCATGAACATGCCCAATCAACAGCTAGGAGGCATGGGCATGGGCATGAGCAACATGAGTATACTCAAGCAGCAGCAAAACGGTGTGGGCATGAATGGCATGAGCATGCCGAACCAGCAGCATGGAGTAATGCGCATGGGCAGCATGAATAAGCCAAACCAGCAGCAAGATGGTATGGGCTCAAACAGCTTCAACTCGCCTAGCCAACAGCAAGGCACAACGAGCATGAATAGCTTCAATTTGCCAAACCAACAGCACAGCGCAATGGGCATGAATTTACCTAACCAGCAGCACGGCGCAATGGGCATGAATGGCGGCATAAGTCAAGCTCTGCACCTCTCGCAGCTGCGACAAAGCAGCCAGCAGAAGCCCCCCACTCTCGCTGGGTCCCAACCCCCGCCACCTAGCTCCTCCCTGCCGCCTCAGTGCCGGATCCAAAAGATCTGGCCTGAGGCTGATCTGCCCGCGCCAGATCCCTACGCTCCACACCACCCCGGGCAGCTCCAGCAGCTATTGGGGCCTCAAATCCCGCACCAGACACACCAGGGCGGCATCAGCGGACAAGGACAGCGCGCAGGAGGCGTGTCGCAGCAACAGCTGCAGCAGATTCCCCTGCAACAGCAGCCCCTGCAGCAGCAGCCCCCGCAGCAGCCCCCACAACAGGTGCTCATGCAACAGCAGCCCCTGCAACAGCCTCCGCAACAGCAGCCTGTTGCACCTATCCAGGGTGGAGGTGGCAATGGCGTCATCGCTGCCATCAAAGCTGAGATCTTGCGGAAGAGGAAAGTCATGGCTGCTGAAGCTGCGGCAGCGGCAGACGCAGCAGCGGCTGCAGAAGCCGCGGCGGTGGCAGAAGCTGCAGCGGCGGCAGAAGCTGCGGCGGTGGCAGCGGCTGCCGCGACAGCTGCTGTCAGGCCTGGTGCGACTGCTCCCCTCCCGTACGGTTATCTGCATTCTGAGACGCCCATGATGCCACCATCTGGCCCCGATCGACACGAGCTGGGCCATGGGCAGTGGCAGGCGTCAGGCCAAGATCAGCACGCGCTGGGTCAAGGCCAGTGGCTTCCCTCTGGCCCCAGTCAGCCCACTCCAGGCCATGGGCGATGGCAGGAGTCAGGCCAAGATCAGCAATCGCTGGGCCAGGGCCAGTGGCCAGCTTCTGGCCCCAGTCAGCCCTCTCAAGGCCAAGGTCTGTGGCAGGCGGCAGGCCAAGATCAGCAAACGCTGGGCCAGGGGCATTGGCCTCAGGACTCTGATGCTGGGCCGCCTCTGTTTGCGGCGCACCAGGTCCCCGAGCTAGACGGCCCTCCGCCCCTCCCGCCTCTCCCGCCGGAGGCGGCGGCTGCTCCGCCCCCTGATCTACCGCAGCAGCAGCCCCCGCTGCCCGCCCAGCATTCGGAGCCTCACCCCTCCCAACAGTACCTACTGCCAGGGCAACTGCAGCCGCTGCAGCAGCAGCACCAGGAGTTGATGCAGGAACTGCAGCAGCAGCAACAGTTGTATCCTAGTCAAGGCGCCCCGGGGATGCCGCAGCAGATGGCTTACCCTCAGCACGCCGGACACCCGATGCAGCAGTATGCGCAGCAGCAACAGCAGCAGCAGCAGATGCACTACCAGCAAATGCAACATCAGCAGTACCAAATGCAACAGCAGCAGCACTACATGGGGTGGATGGGCGGACAGCAGTACAACCCCGCCTTGCTGGCTCAGCAGCAGAGCATGCTCGTGTACCAGCAGCAGCAGCAGCAGCAACAACAGCAGCAATACGCCGCAGCAGCCACAGCAGCGGCGGCCCTGGCCGCGGCCCACACCGGCGCGGCGACGGAGTTGCCGCGCAACCCCGCCCCTCCGCCCAAGCCGAGCCATCTGGTGGTTGATGCGCGGAAGCTTCTCAAGCCTCCTGGCCGTGAGGGCAGGCCCAAGAGGATCTTGGTGGTGCTGAGGGGCCTGCCGGGCAGTGGGAAGAGTCATGCTGGCCGTGCTATCCGGGAGCTTGAAGCGGAGCTCGGCAGCGCGAGCCAGCCGCCACGCATCCTGTCCCTCGACGAATACTTCATAACGGTGCGGTTCGCCACGTTTCAGATGTAGTAGGGATCAATGTCTCCCTCTGTACCTGTGTAACCTGTCTGTAAGTGTAACCCTGTCCCCTTCCCCCTCACACATACTTGTAGGAGGTTGAGAAGGAGGTTGATGAGGATGCTGCATCATACACACACACACATTGCTCACACACACACACACACACACACACACTTACACCACCAACTAACATTATCCCCCCACACACACATTCACACGTACAGGAGGTTGAGAAGGAGGTTGATGAGGAGGCTGCATCGTCCTCGGCATCTGGCCCCGCTCGCGGCCGGTCCGTGGCGGGTGGCAGGAAGAGTCAGGTGATTGCCATGGAGTACGTATACGATGCTGACATGGAAGGTGAGGTGCAGGGGGGTTAGGGCTGAAGTAGGAGCGTACATCCAACCACCCATATCAGTTATTGTTAGGGTTGAGGTGGATGGTTATGGAGTAATTATATGATGCTGACATGGAAGGTGAGGTGCAGGGGGGTTAGGGCTGAAGTAGGAGCGTACATCCAACCACCTATATCAGTTATTGTTAGGGTTGAGGTGGATTGTTATGGAGTAATTATACGATGCTGACATGGAAGGTGAGGTGCAGGGGGGTTAGGGCTGAAGTAGGAGCGTACATCCAACCACCTATTGTTAGGGTGCACCGTGATTAGGGTTTTTGTGACAGGGACAGTACAAATGCCCCCTGCATCAGGAATGTGCAGGGTTGAGGGTTAAGTGATTGGAAGTGCTTGTACGGTACTGACATGGCACAGGGTTAGGGATTAGGGCTATTTTATACAGCGTCAATGGGACAATCCACCCTATGTAAGTTTTGGACGGGATAGGGCTGAAAGTGAAGGGTGTGGGAAGACATATATGATGCTGGCATGGAAGGTGAGGCACAGGGTTATGTATACTAGGGCTTACGCTGCAGCATAATGCAACCACCTTGTATCAGTTTTGATGGGGTTGAGGGTTGGGTGATTAGGAGACAAGGTGCAGTGCAAATATTGAATGTGAGGCGCAGGGTCGGGGATGAGGCATTTTTTTGGCAGCGTCGATGCAACCACCCTATATCAGTTTTTGACAAGGCCAGGGACAGGGTTGAGAGATTGGGAGTCTGTGCACAAGGCAGATAGGTATGGACCTGTTACCCAACATCTCACCCCGACATTTCACCCTACCTCTTACCCAACCTCTCGTCCACTCTCTGGTGCCTGCTGTAGTGACGTACCAGCGTAGCCTCTGCCGAGCTGCCTGCAAGGCCCTGGAGGAGGCGCGCTCTCCCTTCCTGGTGGTGGATGCGCCACACATCAGAGTGGATGACTTCAAGGACCTCTGGGCAACCGCTCAGGTAACTGCACGGGTAACGGAGCTGCCAGGGTAGCTGCATGGGTAACGGAGCTATTAGGATGTCTGCAGGGTGGACGACTCGAGGGGCATACGGGCAACCGCTCAAGTATGTGGACATCCGCTCAGGAAAAATCTGATCCACGTGGCGTCTAGTCACACAGCACACACTCCCTCATTTGACATGCCCACCACCCTCTCTCCCCCCATGCACCCATGTCTCAGTGTCTTGTCCCCCCCGACGTTCATCCCGAGGTGGCAAGGTGTCTCTATCAGGCTGATGTCCAAAAAGAACACGGCATAGACTTGACGCTGTGTCGCCGCCCCTGCACGCTCTCTCTCTTATTTTTAAACGCACCACGACATCCCTGCCCCCATCAGTAGTATCCCTTGTCCTGCCCCCCCTGCCGCCTGCCATCCATCCAGGGGTGCCACTCAGTCTGGCATCCCAGAAACCGCACGATATTGACCCGGAGCTGTGTCACCGCCGCTGCACGCTCCCTCTCTCCTTTCTGGACTCTTCCACCCTAACCCTCAACCCCCAAATCCTCTCTCCCCTAATCCTCAGTGTCCCGTCCCCTGCCCCCCCATCCCCCGCCCCGCTCCCCCCTGCCCTCCATCCAGAGGTGTCATTACAAGGCTTCTGTCCAAGACGGCACGATATGGATCCGGTGCTGTGTCACAGAAACAACGCGCACCTCCTTCAATGTGCCCGCCACCGCCTCTTTCCCCCCCCATTTTTAGCATCCCACCCCCCGCCCTGCTCCCTCCTGCCGCCCATCCAGAGGTGTCATTACGAGGCATCTGTCAAGAAACCGCTCGACAGGCACCCGGAGCTGTGTCACGGACACAACATGTGCCCACCACCACCTCCCCCCTCACCATCCTCAATATCCCATCCCCTGCCTCCCCCCCTCACCTCCCCTGGCGTCCATCCAGAGGTGTCACTATGAGTCTTACGTCCAGAAAACGCACGATACGGATCCGGAGCCGTGTCACCGACACAACATGCTCCTCCTTCAATGTGCCCACCACCGCCTCTTTCCCCCACCATTCTCAATATCCTATCCCCCACCCTGCTCCCCCCTGCTGTCCATCCAGAGGTGTCACTATGAGGCATACGTCCAGAAACCGCACGATACGGATCCGGAGCTGTGCCACCGCCGCTGCGTGCATGGTCGCTCCTTGGAGGATGTCAAGCTGGCGGCAGATGCATGGGAGGAGCCACCGGCACTGTACACGTTGCTGGATTTTGGACCCTTGTTGAGGGCCGCGTCAGGTAGGGAGCGCGTTTAAGCATCATCACAATGTTAAGAAGGGCCGTACATTGATCGGGGGCGGTGGATGTGTGTAACCTGGGCAAGGGGGCAGGGAGGAGCCGCCAGCAATGTACATGTTGCTGGATTTCGGGCCCTTGCTATGGGCGGCGTTAGGTAGGAAGCATGTTGATCGGGCAGGGTGTTTGTATCACCCGGGCAGGGGGTGTGGCAGGAGCCGCAGGCGCTGTGCACTCTGCTGTATATGTTGGGCCCTTGCTGAGAGCGGCGTTGGGTATGTGCTTGTTGACCGGGGCAGGGGGGGGGGGCTGTCTCTCGGGCAAGGGGTGAAGGAGGAGCCTCCGGCACTGTGCATGCTTCCAGATTCCGGGCCCTTGTTGTGGGCGGCGTTGGTTAGGGAGCATTGAATTAGCCAGGGACTGATGCCTGATTGAACCTGACAGGTTTTGAAATGGAGTGTGACGTTGATTGTGGTGAGGACTGTGACATGGAGTGTGACATGAAGTGTGACATGGAAGTGTTGAGTACAGATTTTACCATTTATGTTACTGTCCGGTGAAGAAACAACAAAGTCCTGTGCATGGGGAACACTGTGGGCTTGCCACTGCTCAAAAACGAAGTTCGTGTTTGGATGTTTGTGTTTTAGGCTTTGTTTAGCACAAGTTAATCCAGGTACAGATATACCGTAAATTTGATTTGCCTTCCCTCGGGAATGAAACAACGATTGCTTTTAACGCTGCCCTCGGGGCAAATCATGGACCTATACTCTTAACTTCTGACTAGAAACTGGCATCGACAAAAGATATCCTGTATACTCATGGATCCTTCAACGCCAAACAACGTTAATTGTGAGGGAAGGCAAAGCAAATCTACAGCAAGAAGGAATGGACCATGCCAGACCTTGGAGACACTGGTACAGGAACCATATTTTCTGCATTGCATGAAGAAATCTGTAAATTGAGAACTGGAGTGTTGCGTTGCTTGTTCTCTTGACCCAGGTCCTGACAGCATCCAGGAGGTGGACATGGGGGACGAGGATGCCCTGAATGACGCGGCTGGCCGCGGCGGCGACGCAGCGGATGCTTCGCCGCGCCGCAGCCGCAGCGGCCAGGCCGAGGACGACAGTGACGAGGATGAGGACAAGGACGGCTCGAGGGCGGGCCCCTCTGCGGGCGCTGACGGCGACGGCAGATCCGCAAGAACGGCGGGCGGGGAGAAGGGGCGGACGCCGCCGCCGCCGGCAGCCAGCCGGTGGAGTGTCGCCGACCCCGATGACGACGATGGGTTCGGCAGCAGGGGCGGACGACAGCAACGCACGGGCGGGAAGCGCGGACGTAGCGGCGCCGCCGCCGCAGACGCAGCCGCTGCCATGTCTGCCGCGGACTTGGACATCCTACGTCAGCTCGACAATGAGCTGGTGGCTGCGGGTTCAGGGCCGGGGATGGCCATGGACGCGGTGGAGGTACTTGCCGCCAAGAAGCGAGCAAGGAAGCTGCGAAGGGTGTGGTGGCCGGACCAGGAGCCGGCGGCGGCGCCGCCGGGATCGAGCGGCTTCTCCGTCAAGACGTCCAAGAAGGTGGGCGGGAGAAATGTATTTTGTGAGCATGTCTGAGTTGTGGGCAACGGTTGTATTGTTTAAGCTTTAACCCTAACTCTGAGGTGGGGTTTACGCAGCTGCAAACGTAAAATTAGGTTTCACTGTTCAGGGTTGAAAACCTAACCCTGAACGAGGTTTTACACTGGAGAGCGGTTTGAAAGTGTTGGGAGCGAGGTTTGGGGTGTAGGGTTGGGAGCCGAGGGTTTAAATGGTCAACCCTGAACGATTTTTTATACTGAAATGCTTAAATGTTTTACCCAGTACTAAACTTAAATGCTTTAATGCTACAGAGCGATTTGTAGGTGTTGGAAGCCTACGATAGTACGATCTATTCCTGTGTCAAGTCATGTTATCTTCCGCGGCCAGCTCATTCTCATTGCTGAAGAAGGGAACGCTCTATTTTGACCTGCTTGCCATGTGGCAGGTTGTGGAGGTGTCCATCAACCCTCAACCCTAAAAACTTCGACTGTGTGGACCCTGATCCTCAAACCCTGAACCGGAAAATCTGTGACGGCTGTTTGAGTTGCCCTGAACCCTGAAGCCTAAGGTTCACTAAACCCTGCGACAGCTGGTGGAGGTTCAAAAAAACCTGAACCCTGGACCCTGGGACAGCTTGTGGAGGTGCACTTAACCCTGGACCCTAAGGCAGCTTTAGGAGGTACCCGGAACCCTCAACCCACACCCTTAAGACAGTGTTTTAGACATCTACTAAACCCTAAACCCTTTGACTTTTGTGGAGGTGCTCTTAACCCTCAACCCACACCCTTAAGACAGTGTTTTAGACATATACTAAACCATAAACCCTTTGACTTGTGTGGAGGTGCTCTTAACCCTCAAACCTCATCCTTTGACAGCTTCTGGAGGGCTACAAGAAAACCTCAACCTTGTGACAGCCTGTGGTGGTAAAAGAAACCCTTAACCCTAAACGCACACCGAGGTGACAGCTTGCGCAGGTACACTAAACCCTGAACCTTGTGACAGCTTGTGGAGGGGGAAACAAATCCTCAACCCTAAACGAACACCGAGGTGACAGCTGAAGCATGTACACTAAACCCTCAACCCTTCATGCACACCCTCGTATCAGCTTGTGGAGGTAGACTAACCCCTGAACCCTGAACCCTCACTTATGTGACAGCTTGTGGAGGTACACTACGTGGAGGGCCTGGGGCCTGCCAAGGGCGACACCGCGATGCAGTACATGCTGGCCCCCGGCGGTACACTGGCCCCTGGGGGCTTGGCTGCCGGGCGGAGCATCCCTGGCCTGCCGCAGCTTAGCGCGCAACCCTATGCGCAGGCGGAGGGGCCTCACTCATTTGCGGAGCAGGTGAGGCTGGCTTTGACTGTTTTAAATGTTTAGGGTTCAGTTAAAATGTGTTAAGGGATTAGGGTTCAGTTCTAATATGTGATCTCACTGTAATGCGGCCATAACGCAGGTTCCGTGGTGTAACTGACATGTAGCTGAGTCACGAAAAAAGAAACACTGCCGGCCTCTCTTGGGATTTTTGGGGGAGTTTATAGTTGTTTTTAAAGCTCCACTAATGCTTTCGATAAAATCCACGACTCCTGGTCATGGATTCGAACATCATGAACGTGTTTCGACTCTGCAGGGTCATATCTCAGGTTTCTATATGTATTTTCATTTGACTGCTGATAGTCCATAGTTGTTCGTTACAACATTCTTGTCCTGGCCGATTCATTTTTTGTGTGCAGGCCTCCCATGGGGAGAACCAGTTTTTTTTAATCTCGAGCCCTGTACGAATGCCGGTTTTGGATTCCAACATTGCAGACCTCTTTTGACCCTGCAGGTTCGGGCCGAGCACACCATTGAGCACGCGCTGTTGAAGCAGACACCCTCCCTGAAGGAGGAGGAGGAGGACTAGAAGCGCGCCTGGCCCCCACCTGGCCCCCCCTCCTTCCTGCCCCCTCCCCCTCGGAGGGGGGTGGGTATTATGAGGGCGTCGTGAGGGCGGACGTAGCAGCGGCAGCAGCAGATAGCACCGCGGCCCACTGGGACGGTCGGCCTGGGTGGCGGCATCCCGCATCCCGCGTGAATTAAAAATGCATTTTGAATCTCATCGCTGCCCGGCCTCGTTGGCTTTTATATGCATTCCGCACGCTCACACTATCCTGAAATGTGCTCCCTGCCAGGCCGCGCGACTCTCCGGCAGGTCGCCGCCGCAAGCTGTCTCGCAGGTCTCTCGTGGTTGGACACACACACGCTTCAGTTGTGCTGTTGTGCTGTTGTCAGTGGCTGAGTAGCAACGCGACCGTTAAGGGTCAGGTTATTTCTTGGATGACGGGTTCTGGCTGCCGCTGCTGCCTCTCTAGCCAAGGTGTGTGTGTCTGTGTTCATCAGGGGTTGCTTTGGCTACGACCCGGCTAAACCCTAAAACCTAAAACCTACGGCCGGCAGGGGGCTTGGTTCAGCAAGCCCTGTTTTGCCTGGGCTGCCAGCCGTAGGCTCTGGGTTTTCAAGGTTTGGCAGACATCGGTCCAGTGGTGGCCGCCCCGGCCGTCCTGGAAAAGTTGGTCCTGTCATCCTGTGCACACTAAATTCATTCCCTGGGTTTGGGTGGGGCCTGGCTAGTGCTGAGGCCTAGAACACGTGGCTTCCTCCATCCACGCATCCGGCCGTTTAATTAATCTATGACAGACAAGGGTTTGTAACATTGAGAGTAGGGTTTTGTGATTGTGAGACTGCTGGGCTTATGGGAGGAGTGCATCTGGTACATATCTGTGTTGACCGTGTGTTGACCTTGTGTCTTTGCCGACTGCTGCATATAAATGAATGGATACGCAGCAACAACAACAAAAAAGGTCTGCTCTGTCTACCGGTATGTATGTATGTGCCCTGACCCGAGCCGAGCGTGGGGCAGGGCCCAGCAGGTATGCACCATTCTTCGGTATATCTCTCCCTGACACCATCATGTGCCCCTGCCCCTTGCCACCCGCAGAAACGACGCGGCGTGCTCTTGCATCGCGACGCGCTCGTCGATATGGCATGGGAGGCGGCAAATGCGGTGGCTGGTGCCTTCTTCCATTAGTGTTGTCTTCTGTGGAAATGTGCCATGTACGACTTGGGTTGTATCCGAGTCTTCTGGAGGCCCGCACCATTATGTTGAGCCAATCCGTGTGTCCTATAGGGATCTTGAGCAGCTTCTATTTGTGGGTCAGATGGGTAGCGTTAGGACAGGAATTGTAGTCCGACTGTTTTCCAGATTTTCATGCAACCTGGAAAACAGTCGGACTACAGTTGTATCGGGCGTTAAGGAGGCGCATTGGGTTTGTGGTTTAGGATCTCAGGGCACCCGGATTCTTAAGGTAGACCAGTCCAAAATGAGATGTCAGTATCCAGATATTTTCCAGGCCATTGGGTGCTATGGAAGCGCATCGGACTCCAGCTCGCAAACGAATGTGTACTCGTATCCGTTCTCATGGGCTAAGCGTGTCCACGACGTGACACATCTGGGCCCAATTGCACTGTTTGGCGCCCACGAGAACGAGCCTTTTGAGCAGGGCCCTGATGTTCAGAACGGTGCAACGTGTTTCTTGGCGTGCACTTCTGAAGAGCGAAGCTGTGAGGGATGTATGTGGGGGGGGGTCTTGGCAGAAGCAACATGCTGACCAATTCAAAAGCGCAACTTAACGGTTTTCTCAAATTTGGAATTGAAGGCTGAGCTACGGAAGATAAATCACGTTTTCCAGTGCCTGCTTCTGAGACCTGCGGCAGCCAAGATGAAGGGTGTGAAGGAAGAAAACCTGCTACATGTGGCCCAAGATGAGACCAGGGGACAGATCAGACTGATAATTCAGATATTGATTCTCTGGAGCTTGAGAGGGGCAGGGATACTTCGGGCTGCCTTTCCCTATAGGGGAAGGGGGTATATCTTACTCCTTTGTGTTCTTCTCCTTCTTTCCCTCCTTGTTTTCCTTTTCTCCCATCGGGGCAGTTGGGCGTCCTCGCGGCCGAGCCTTTTTGTGCAGAGCCCAGAGGTGTTATGTCATTGACTATCTTGAGGTTAACATCAAAGGTCGCACAACTATATCAAAAGCATAATCAAATTAATTGGTCAATTTGTGAAATATACCACTGCCATTTAGTTTCATTGTGGCTGCCTAGCCTGCACATCTCATAGGCATTGAAATGTTGAATGCCATATGCAGTACCAGTAATGAAGCAGAAATGCCTACTTAGCCGAGCCTTCTTTTCAAGGGCCCGGAGGTGTACCGCCATTGACTGTTTACATGCTTGCAAGCTTGCATGCCTGGAGAGCGCAGCAGTGAGAGGGTTGTGCATATAGATGCATGCATGGAAAATCAAGCTGCTTACCAATAAATGACGTTACACCTTTGGGCCCTGCTCAATAAGGCTCGGCCGCGTGGGCGCCTAACTGAAAGGGGCAGAAAAAAAAGGAAAAGTGGGGAAAAGAGTGAAGGGACTGGAAATGAAAGGCAAAAGAAGTTCCAGCCTGTGAGAACGCCTACTCCTCAACGCTGCTTACCAATGTGCCCTCTCAAGTCTCTACACGGGTGGCAAGGGCTGGCACCCGCTTAGTTGCGATTATAGTTTCGGTAGTTAGTTGCTCGTCGTTGTTTTCGATCGCGGCGGAGTCGACGTCCCCCGGAGTCGACGATCGATCGCACCCTCAGAATTCACTCGTGCGTGGTCGTCGCCCGGCCGTGCGGGCAAAAATCTGATCCCAGCAGATTCCGATCGAAAACTTGCAGTGGACTCCTGTCTAGCCCCCTCCAGCAGCAGCAGCGGCAAGAGCGGCAGCAACAGCAGTATTTTCCCGTTGCAAACACGTCGATTTACGAACGCAGCGGAGACTTCTTGCTGAAATACCTCGCCCGGCGGTCTATCGATCAAGTTGAACCTTGATCCCTGCTCGCCGACTTGTCATGGTCCTATTCGCGCGGGGAGGCCCCCGAAAAGCCGCCCCAGCACCAGCCCCCATCCTCCTCCTGTCCATTATACTGTTTTCCCAAGCCGGCCTGCTCCCGGTCGCACACGCACAGCCTGCTGCAGCTGGAAATCTCAGCAGCCCTGCTCAGCCAGCTAACAGCAGTAGCAGCAGCCCGATCAGCAGCAGCCAGTACCAGGCAGGGCCTTCAACAACAGCGGACGCAGCTAGCAATGGCCCAGCTGCAGCAGCAGCAGAAACAGCGGGAAATGGCTCAGTTCCTGGGCTGCAGGCGCTTCAACAGCAGCTCTTTCCAGTCTCGGACACGGATCAGGGTGAGAAGAAGCTGAGAGGAAGCAGAGAGGATGCAGGCAGGCCAGGCTTATCTAGGCTACACGGGGTGGCTGGGAGGGATGTGAGTTTGGGAGGAGGCAAGCAGGTCAGCCCTATCCAATATCCATGGAGAATGACTGAATGGGGCAGGCCAGGTGGACTGGGCCGGCTGAGAGGAAACAAGCTGATCAGGCCTAATCAGGCTGCATGGGGCGGGCCAGGTGGGCTGGGCCGGCTGTGAGGAAGTAGATTAGCAGGCTGATCAGGCCCAGCCAGGCTGAACAGGACGGTCAGGGTGGGCTGGGCTGGCTGACAGTAAACAGATTAGCAGGCTGATCAAGCCCAGCCAGGCTGAACGGGACGGGTTGGGTGGGCTGGGCTGGCTGAGACTGAGGAAACAGATTAGCAGACTGATCAGGCTTAGCCAGGCTGAACGGGAAGGGCTGGGTGGGCTGGGCCGGCTGAGAGGAAGCAGGCAGATCAGGCCTGTCTAGGCTGATCTGGGTGGGTAGCTGGAAGGGCTGAGAGCAGGGATTGTTTTTATTCAGGTTTTTATGGTTTAGGGTTACGAGTCGTATCCAGAGTGTACACCAAAGTATTTTTATTCAGCGGAGCCGAGGTTCAGCTGTACGGTAACAAAAAACAAGGAGATGAATCAGGGTCGGGAAAGATTTGGCACCAAGAACACCGACAGAACTCGCTACTTGAAGTGTCGCGAATAATTTCGAATGCCACCAAAAAGTTCCAGGCCGCGAGGGCTAAGAGTACCGTAAGTAGTCTGACCAGGCCTATCAATAGTGAACGGAGGGGGCTGGTAGCCTGCCTTGAGGCCAAGAGTGGAGGAGCGTATATTTCCAGCCTCTCGCTATTTCCCCTTGAGACTTTAGACTCAGGCTCATCACTGAAGGGTGAAGGGTGGAGGGTTAAGAGAAAGCCTCTGGGTGGCCACCACTGGGCAGATGGGGATCAAGCCTTCATCGGCCTATGGCTGGCGGCGCAAGCAGCAGGGCTTGCTGCAGGAAGCCTCTGCGGGTGTAGCCCATGATGTAGCAGACTTGCAGCTGAGGCAACCTGAAATTGAGTGTGTTGGTAGGAGCCTTGCTTTTTCGATCCTTCACCCGCCTCCCCCTATCACATGATACGAGCTCTTTATTGCGCCTCATACCCGTAATGAAGATTTATTGCTTACCGGTATTTGAATTCATGTTTTCCGTGCAGTCTTGCAAGGACCGAGCTCTCCGGACCCCTCCCCCGCCTCCCCGCCCCTCACTGCGGCCATGGACGGAGTAGCCCCGCCGTTCGCGCCGGACACGCCGCCGGAGGCAGATCCGGTTTACGAGTCCGAATGCATCCGGCTGCTCCCTGACATCAAGGCCAAGCTGCTGGATGCCCTCCAGGTGGGTGCCAGTTGTGCGCCAGGTGGCATCTGGTAGTGTGTCCAGTAGATGCTGGCAGCGCGCCAGCACTCAAGGTGGGTGTTGGCGATATGCCTGGTAGTCTCTGTTAGTGGGCCAAGTGGATGTTGGCAAGCGGGTGGCGTGCCAGGCAGTTTCTGGTATGGTAGTATGCCAGGTGGGCACTGGTAGTATGCCAGATGGGCACTGGTAGTACGCAAGGTGGGCACTAGTAGTATGCCAGGTGGGCACCGGTAGTACGCCAGGTGGGCACCGGTAGTACGCCAGGTGAACACCGGTGGTACGCCAGAAGGGGGACCAGTTGTACGCCAGGTGGGCAGTGGTTGTACGCCAGTTGGGTAACGGCAGTGCGCTTGTAACGCACCGGATGGGTTATGGTAGTGGGCCAGGTTGATGATGAGTAATGTGCGATGTGTGGCTCTAAATGGTTCTGGAAACCGCCAGCCAGGTACCGGTGTACAACTATTTACCGGGTGTGAAACCGTGTATGCGTCCCTATCCATGTGCCCTTCACATTTCAAATTATATATCAGGAATCTCGCGGGTATTGTTCCTCATTCCGCCAGAGGATAGGCGCCTAATCTCATTAGGCGTTGCGAATAGGTCTGGTGAAATGAGGCATAGTCTACTTGAAAGCGTGAAGCATTTGAATGCGTAAAGACTCTTTGGCGCACAACCTCCACAATGGCACCTTGCAGTAACCTTAAGAATTTCAAAATTCAAATGCAGGCTGCTCATGTGTACAAATCTTCTCAATGGCACCATGCATTGACCTTAAGAATTTCAAAATTCAAATGCAGGCTGCTCGTGTGTACAAATCTTCTCAATGGCACCTTGCATTGAGCTTCAGCAATTCAAAATTGAGACAAATGGCACTTTGGGGCACAAGATTTGAAATGGCACATTGGATTCATCTTTCAAAATCCAAACGCATGCCTCTCTGAATTTCGGATTTAAACATCGACACTGGCACCTTGGATTGAAAATCAGAACATTACAATTCATACAATGGCCTCTCTGGAGTACAACATCCGCTATGGCACCTTGGATTGACCTTTCGGAATTCAGAATTCAAATGCATACCTATCTGGAGTACATCATCCGTAGGGGCATCTTATGATGATCATTGGAAATTGAGACACAGGCATCTCTGGAGTTCAGGATCCACAACATTGGCCATTTGGCACCTTGGATGGACCTTCCGAATTTCAAATGCAGACCTCTCTGGACTACAACATCCGCAACGGCACCTGATGTCAACCCTCGGAAATATAATTCTTGACATTCAAATGCAGACCTCTCTGGACTACAACATCCGCAGCGGCACCTGACGTCAACCCTCGGAAATCCAAATATTGACATTCAAATGCAGACCTCTCTGGAGTACAACATCCGCAACGGCACCTGACATCAACCCTCGGAAATCCATTTCTTGACAATCAAATGCAGGCCTCTCTGGACTACACCATCCGCAACGGCACCTGATACCGACCTTTGAATTCCAAAATTCAAAATTCAAATGCAGGCCTCTCTGGAATACACCATCCGTAACGGCACCGTGGACTTTGGTCTCACCGGCGAGGATGGCGAGACCAGCAGCTGTTCCTCTCAGGGAGAAGGGGGGTGCGCCTTCAGCAATCCCAGCAGGTGCGCCCTGGCCATCGATCAACGATGCATGATTGGGGAACTGGAAACATAACCTAAGCCCCAAGCTGGCAACCCTGAATTTACAATTCTGACCCCTAACTCCTGAACCCTGTAAAAACTGGAAACAAATGAAATGCCACGAACTGGCAACCGTTACATAACCGGAAAGAATCCAGCCACAGGGGAAATGAATGGGCTTTGCGAGGTCTTACCGCTATTACAACATCCCAAGTGTTGAAAAAGGATGAAGATGAGCATCTCGCGACGTAGCTGTATTGTAGCTGAATCAACCTCAGGAACACAGTAGCACCCAACCAGCTGTGCCCCTGCCCCTGCCCCTGATCATCATATCGGTGTTCCTGCCCCTGCCCCTGATCACTATAACGGTGTTCCTGCCCCTGCCCCTGCCCCTGCCCCTGCCCCTTATTATCATATCGGTGTTCCTGTTCCTGCCCCTGCCCCTGCCCCTCCCCTGCCCCTGCCCCTGCCCCTTATCATCATATCCGTCTTCCTGCCCCCTCTCCTGCCCCTGCCCCTGCCCCTTATCATCATATCCGTCTTCCTGCCCCCTCTCCTGCCCCTGCCCCTGCCCCTTATCATCATATCCGTGTTCCTGCCCCCTCCCCTGCCCCTGCCCCTGCCCCTTATCATCATATCCGTCTTCCTGCCCCCTCCCCTGCCCCTGCCCCTGCCCCTTATCATCATATCCGTGTTCCTGCCCCCTCCCCTGCCCCTGCCCCTGCCCCTTATCATCATATCCGTCTTCCTGCCCCCTCTCCTGCCCCTGCCCCTGCCCCTTATCATCATATCCGTCTTCCTGCCCCCTCCCCTGCCCCTGCCCCTGCCCCTTATCATCATATCCGTCTTCCTGCCCCCTCCCCTGCCCCTGCCCCTGCCCCTTATCATCATATCCGTCTTCCTGCCCCCTCCCCTGCCCCTGCCCCATACCTGCCCCTAACCCTGCCCCTACCCCTGCCCCAACCCCTACCCCTACCCCTACCCCTACCCCTACCCCTACCCCTGCCCCTACCCCTGCCCCTACCCCTTATCATCATATCAGTGTTCCTGCCCCTGCCCCTGCCCCTACCCCTGCCCCTGATCATCCTAGCTGTGCCCCTCTCCTGATCATCTGTGTGCAGCCTGTACGGCCTTGTGCGCCTGCCCCTGCCCTTACCCCTGTCCCTGACCATCCTAGCTGTGCCCCTGTCCTGATCATCTGTGTGCAGCCTGTACGGCCTTGTGCGCCTGCCCCTGCCCTTACCCCTGCCCCTGACCATCCTAGCTGTGCCCCTCTCCTGATCATCTGTGTGCAGCCCGTACGGCCTTGTGCGCCTGCCGCTTGCCCCAGAGGAGGATCCCACCAGCAAGGCCACTGCTGCGACGACGCCCAAGAGTGTGGCTCAGGTCAGGCAATGAAGTGTCCCACAGCACTTGCACCCCCCTCCATAATGTAAGCATACGACATATTTTGCTTATGAGATCCTGGGTCCGCCCGGTCCATACTAGCAAATGAACAATAGGCCCAGTGGGGGCTGAAGCAATTTATTATATGTTCATACTATACCGCCTTTGACTGGCCATTCATTATACGGTAACCACTGGCCGGATGGGGACCAAAGCTTGACCGGCCCACGGCCGGTGGCCCCAAACAGCAGGTGAGCAGGCACTGCCTGCACCGGGACCCCATGGCAATGGGCTGTGATGTAGCTGACTAGTAGCTGCTTTGGAGCACCTTTAAATAAAGAGGGGCACACTGCTCTGGTGCTGCAGCGAGCCCTGTTTGATTCGACACATTTTTGGGCTTGTGGCCGGCGCTTTCTGGCAAAAAACAATTATTCGATTTAATTTAAACATGTTTTTTCAATTAATCGGGTCTTGGATCTTGTCATGACAGTTGTGCGAGGGTTTTGAAACCGGTATTTGAAATCCGAAATGAATGCCAGATGCCAGAGTTTCTGACGCCAGGGATTCCGGTTGTGGTTTGTGTTGTGGTTGTAAAAAAACAATCTTTGCCTGGTCTTTAGTTCCGCATGCCGATAGGTGGTACCAAATATCTGAATATTTGAATACCCGGTATACACAGCACTCTTTCGATTTCAAGTCTCTACAACCCTTGAGTCTGATACCGGTATATCTTTTTCGTTGGGTTGTGACGTTTTGTGAAGTTTTGGTTGAATATGGGTTGAATATCTGCTCCCCGTCTTATGCGACTGAATGTTCTGAGGATTGAAATCTGGTACATCTACTGCTACGGATTCCTTTGAAGGAGTTTGAAATCTGTGACACATCTTATGCAACAGATTGCCCTGTGGTTTGATTGCTTGATACTCCGTGACATGCCTGATGCTGCGGATTATCTGGTGATGAACTACTTTTCCTTCGACCTAACAAAGTGTGAGGCTGGCCAACCCGTGGTTTGAAAATCAGGGTCTTCAAAATCAAGGTGTCGCACCTGCCACCCCAAGGCTGCGCGAGGCACGTCGCGCGGGGATCGCAGACATCGTAGGGATCAGCGGCCGCAGCGGCAGCAGCAACAGCGGAGTTGCTCCCCCGGCCGAGAACGTTCGTAACTCAGCGTACCAGCTTCGGCCGGACGAGGTAAAGAAAAACCAACACCTCCTCTTGGGGCGTGAATGTTCAGGGAATAGGAGTTGTGCTCCCTGTTCAGTTACAGAACAGCTTGGGGCCTTCATTTTTATAGAGATCTCATTATCATTCGGTATTAGCCATGCGGCTCGGGATGATGATGACGGCAAATATCAGAAAAAATGCGAAGTGGAAGCATTGGAAGCTGGTACACGTTGTAAACAGGTCGCTTGGCAGAATCACTGGATTTGATTTCAAATTTAAATTCGAATTGTGCAGGTCCTGTTTGCCACTCTCACGGACCTTGCTGAAAGGGGCCGTTTGTTGTAAAGACCAGCTAAAAATTTCAATTGTGGACTGACTGGGTGCCAATTTATATGATTTCAAACAAAAAAATTGTCCTGATTGCCTGTTGTACAGTACTGTGGGATCAAACTGAAGACTCTGTGTACTGCCTGAGTGAGGCCGACCTGTTCTGTGTACAGTACTATGGGAGCAGCAAATTGAAGCAAGATCGGCCTGCTGTGCATGCAGCCAGAGCAAGGTCGGCCTGCTCTGTGCACTGCCTGAGTTGGGGCAAAGGCTAAACGTCAGTTGGGGCAGAGGCTAAACGTCGGTTGGGGCAGAGGCTAACCGTCATTTTGAACCTCACTGGTCACCAGTCCCATGCATCCAGTGTGAGAGTGTTGTAGAGTGTGTGAAGTGAGATGCTCCGCTGAATGAAAAAAACATATTTGCTCATTTTTGCGCAAGATGTCCGTATTGGCTTAGGCCCCATGCTTTCCGTATTTCTGTCATAAATAAATAAACAATTCGCCCTGAGGCGTGGATTAAGGAAGCCGCCCTTTCGGCCATAGCACCAGGTGAGCTGTCATGGCATTTGTGTTAAACGAGTAGATATGCCTTTAGACGTTGCTTGGCTGCACGGCACATGCGCGGATGCGCCAGCGCGGCTGTTTCGCCGTGACTGGGCTGCTGCAGATCCTGGAAGCTGATTCACAATATCTGCAGCCAGGTCCTGGGTTTTGGGCCTTTGGGTTATTGTTAAGTTGTCATCGATGCAAATAATGGTCTAGGGGGCTTCTGGTCTCCGATGACATGCATTGCCCTAAAGCAAAAGGCTGTGGGTGGTTGCGTCAAGTTTGGAACAATAACGTGCAAGATTCGGCTCGACCACCTGCTGATTTCATGTTAACTGCTGATTTCATGTTAACTGCTGATTTCACCATGATTCTCAGAACCGAGGTTTGAAATCTAAATCTGAATCCTGCTGCAGGTTTTGTTGCTTGTAGGCTGCCTGCCCCCAGCAGAGGCCAGCCGGTATTTCTCATTCACACCTTACACCTACGCAGCCTACGACAGCAATGTGAGAGCAGCGGCTACAAGTACTCAGGGGAAGCATACAAACATGTGCAAATATACATGTTTATAGGGAGAGCTGCTACAAAGTGCAGATATTGGATCACATTGGATTGCATTGGATCACATTGGATTGCATTGGATCGCCCTGGGTTACATTGGATCACATTGGATCGCATTGGATCGCCCTGGGTTACATTGGATCACATTGGATCGCATTGGATCGCCCTGGGTTACATTGGATCACATTGGATTGCATTGGATCGCCCTGGGTTACATTGGATCACATTGGATTGCATTGAACCGCCCTGGGTTACATTGGATCACATTGGATTGCATTGGATCGCCCTGGGTTACATTGGATCACATTGGATTGCATTGATCGCCCTGGGTTACATTGGATCACATTGGATCGCATTGGATCCCATGGGATGGCCTCGGATTGCCTTCGGCTGCATTGGATTGCAATGGATCGCCATGGATGGATTCTGCTATTTGATGCATTGGATCACATAGGTTCATATTATTCTCTATTAATGTGTCTGATGGCACCCCACCTGTCCCTTGTCTTGCCCTTCTTTCCTTTGCCGCCTCCGGCGTTCAAATCTTCACGATTCAGACCTTCGCGGTCGTCAGGCAGCCTTTTATATCAGTAACCTTTTAACCCGGAACGTTGAGCCCTAAAACCCGTCACAAGTTTGGAACCCTCAGCCCTCAGACTCCTACCGATTATCGGAGACCTCTCCCACGCACTTAATGTGCTGCTCGCTCTGCTTGACTGTAAAATACTTCCACTCAACCCTCATCCATTTAGGCCTCAACCCCTGCCTAGACTCGTACTGAAGTATGCCCATACTGAAAAGAGATATCTCACGTCTGAAACTTTGAATCTAAATATCTACACCCATCACCCTAAACGACCCGCTGCGTGACATGCCTAATGCAGACCAGCTCATGGGTCACCGTGTTTGGCTCCATGGGGGACAGCCGCAGCGTCGTTCGGCAGTCTTTTGTGTGTGACCCCCAGCAGGCAAGCGGCGTGAGTTCTGAATCGCATGAGGTAGCCTTGTGCTCGTGTCCTATACCGTATGTGCCGGTGCACAACTAGGCATCCGCTATATTTCATGATAGGAAGAGAATTGGGGCGGGGCCGCTAGGGGTCCCCTCTCAGGATCTGTGATCTTATTTTGAGTGTGCCGGATACCTGAAGGGGGGGGGGGCCTTCTGTCCAGCTTCCGCCCTGCAATCCATCATATGCTTCCCCCCGGTAGGCAAATAGGCGTGGATCCTGTGTGCTCTCGTACGCAGTTCTCTGGTGATCAATGCTGTTAGAAAGAAAGAACGATAGACGCCCTGAGGCTGTTGTCACTGCTGTTGTCTTTTGTACCCACCAGCTTTGGGGGGGCTTCCGTTTGGGCAGCGTTGGGGAGCTTTCGTTTAGGTGACCGATGCTGGACCATTTCAAGCCTGCAGGCAAGGAGGCATGGAGGACTTCTGTTCTGGTGTAAAAATCTCTGGGGCCGTTTTGAATCGATTGCAGCTCAAGCATGCGTAGGTAAGGCCCGGGCCGGTCAGCTTTGATCCGGACCCCTGCATACAGGCAACGTGGCAACCAGGCAATTCAATTAACCTCCAATTATTTTATCTCCCCCATTCCTCTCACCTCTATTGCGTCTAACGCTGGGACATTTATACCTCACCATCCTCCACTTTGCAGGCAACCTGTCTGGCTGGGGACACCTTGTATGGCCTCCAGAACCGCTTGTCGGCCTCGCTGCCCTCCGACGCTGCCTGGGAAGCCGCCTCCTCCTCGTCAAATGCAGCCACGCCTGAAGCGGGCCCGAGCAACAGCACTGTGCTGGGATACTGGTGGAACCAATGGCTCATCATGAGCAACCAGATAGGACCGAACGCCACATCAGCTGCCGCCGCCGCCGCCGCAGCAGCAGCAGCTGCCGCTGCCACAGCAGCGGGCAACTCTACTCCTGCCCCTATGGTAGCGGCCGCAGCTAAGGAGTACCTCGATGATGTACAGAACAGCACCTCAGACGAGGAGCGCAAGGCGCGCTTCCTGCGTGATCTCCCGCCCTCCAAGTTTGAAAGGTTCACTGTGGTCATTATGACAGCTTCACAGGAGGCAGCAAAGCAGGTAGGTACATGATAATGCATGGCGGTGCATGGGGTGCATGATGATGCATGGCGGTGCATGGCAGTGCATATTTGAACGGTTCACCATGGTCATCGTGATGGCCTCACAGGAGGCGGCACAGCAGGCAGGTATATAATGTGCATGGCAGTGCATAGGGTGCATGTCGGTGCATGTTTGAATGGTTCCTTGTAGGGTCATGAGGGCCGCACAGGAGGCGGCACAGCAGGTAGGCATACGATGTGCATGGCGGTGCATGCTTTAATGGTTCACCGTAGTAAATCATGACAGCCTCACAGGAGGCGGCACAGCAGGTAGGTATAAAATGTGCATGGGCTGCTTGGCAATGCATGGCGGTGTGCTACAGTGCCTGGGCTGCATGGTGATGCATGGCGGTGTGCGGCAGTGCCTGGGCTGCATGGTGATGCATGGCGGTGTGCGGCAGTGCCTGGGCTGCATGGTGATGCATGGCGGTGTGCGGCAGTGCCTGGGCTGCATGGTGATGCATGGCGGTGTGCGGCAGTGCCTGAGCTGCATGGTGATGCATGGCAGTGTGCGGCAGTGCCTGGGCTGCATGGCGGTGTGCGGCAGTGCCTGGGCTATATGGCAATGCATGGCAGTGTGTGGCAGTGCCTAGGCTGCATGGCTATGCATGGCGGTGCGCGGCAGTGCCTGGGCTGCATGGCAATGCATGGCGGTGTGCGGCAGTGCTTGGGCTGCATGGTGATGCATGGCGGTGTGCGGCAGTGCCTGGGCTGCATGGTGATGCCGTGCCAACATGACGATACATCTGCTGCATGATCATGGTGCATGAGCTGTGCCTCTAAGCTGCAATGGATGAAAAATGGAATGTATGTTAGCCTTCCCCCTCCTCCTGCCCTAGGTATAGCACACAGTGACTGCTCGCTTAAAGCTTCCCTATCACTTACACATAGTCAGACTTGAATCCATCTTTCAAAATCTGCGTGCTCCCCCCCCCCTCCTCGCCTCTCTCCCCCCCTCCCCTCTATCTTCCCCACAAAGTGGAGGAAACAGCGATTGCACACTAGAAGCTTCCCTCTTAGCCATTCTTGGTCAGACTGCAATCTATCTTTCAAATACGATATTACTGTCTGACTGGAATCTATATTTCAAAGACGATGAGCCCCCCCCCCCGCTATTTGTTCATAAGGTGGAGGAAACAGTGACTGCTAAATTGAAGCTTTCAAACATCTCCAGCGCCGTCAATGTCATCCCGATCCCAATGGATCCATTTAGGTCAGTTGACGGCAGGGGGGGTGACAAAGAGCGGGGCTGATATCTCAAATTTCTGGTTCCAAGGCTCCATTGGACATGCAGGTTGTGTGTGATCAGTCTTCCAGATATTTACGAGATACTTTAATATTCAACAGACATCAAGATATTGCAGGTTGTATGGAATCAGGGATCCAGATATTTACGAGATGGTTTTCTGACATCACCTAAAATTTTCAAGCACCCAGGATGCTTTAGCTCTGATCACGCGAAAAGTGCAGACCTTGTCCACGCTGCGTGTCTGATTATACCTGGACGCTTGATGATATCTCGATGCTTGATAATATCCAGCGGAACATATGCCTGACAGTAACTAGGTACCTAAACAGACCTAGGTATCTAATAATATCTAGATACCTGAAAAATATCTAGGTGTCTGATTATATCTAAATGTCTGATATTACCTGAAAGGATGAGAATATGTAGAGGCCTGATACTATCTCCTTTAGTCTGAGCTGAGGAAGCAGCTGCCTCTGCCCTTCCCATGTTCAAACCTGTGTCTTACCACTTGCCTACACCTCTCCAACCACCTCCGAGGTCCAAACCGTATCCTGCCAATGTATCCTGCCCCTACTGCCCCTACTGCCCCTACTGCCCCTACTGCCCCTACTGCCCCTAGTGCCCCTACTGCCCCTACTGCCCCTACTGCCCCTACTGCCCCTACTGCCCCTACTGCCCCTACTGCCCCTACTGCCCCTACTGCCCCTACTGCCCCTACTGCCCCTACTGCCCCTACTGCCCCTACTGCCCCTACTGCCCCTACTGCCCCTACTGCCCCTACTGCCACACTGCCTGCTTAACGCCGCCTGCATGTCCCGTCCCTTTCTTGAACCTCCCCTCTCACACAACCTGTTTGGACCTTTGGCTTGCCCTACTGTCCTGTCCCTGCACCCTTACCCCCTCTCCCACCATACTGCATCCCAACCCTGTGCCCCACCCCCTGCACTGCTCCTTGTCGGCCTGACTCCGTCCAGCCCCTACTTCATGATGCTCATGCGGAACATCACACTGCGTCCCAAGTCTCCCAAACCTTTGTCCTGCCCCCCTGCACTGCCCACTCTACTCTCAGCACTGACATCGGCCTGACTCCTTTCAGCCCCTACTTCATGATGCTGATGCGGAACATCGTTCCAAAAGGGGGGCAGGCCCTGTTCAAGGCCTACATGCAAGGTCAGTAGGGTGAAAGAGTGTACAGTTCATGATTCAGCTACATGTCAGCTAGGTGACAGCTACATGCCAGAAGTAAATCAGCTGCATGCGAGCTACATGCCCGTTACATGCCAGCTACATGCTAGCTATATGTCAGTTACATGTCAGCTACAAGTAAGCTGCATGTCATGTATGCTCTCCAGCCCGAGGTCTCAGGCGTTGCCAGCCATGCTGCTTGGGCTGCCAGGCGGGTCTTTGGTCCCAATCGGGCCTTTAGCAGCCGCAGGGCAGCCTGCCAACAGTGGCCTTAAATCCCAAACAAAACCTAAATCCCTGACCCTAAACCCTAAGCTATTAAAATTAACTCAGGTTACCATTAATAGATCAAAAACAATATTAGCTGATGATGATGGACACCACAAATAGCTCTGTCTGCTTCTGCTTCTGCTTCTGCTTCTGCTTCTGCTTCTGCTTCTGCTTCTGCTTCTGCTACTGCTACTGCTTCTGCTTCTGCTTCTGCTTCTGCTTCTGCTTCTGCTTCTGCTTCTGCTTCTGCTTCTGCTTCTGCTTCTGCTTCTGCTTCTGCTTCTGCTTCTGCTTCTGCTTCTGCTTCTGCTTCTGCTTCTGCTTCTGCTTCTGCTTCTGCTTCTGCTTCTGCTTCTGCTTCTGCTTCTGCTTCTGCTTCTGCTTCTGCTTCTGCTTCTGCTTCTGCTTCTGCTTCTGCTTCTGCTTCTGCTTCTGCTTCTGCTTCTGCTTCTGCTTCTGCTTCTGCTTCTGCTTCTGCTTCTGCTTCTGCTTCTGCTTCTGCTTCTGCTTCTGCTTCTGCTTCTGCTTCTGCTTCTGCTTCTGCTTCTGCTTCTGCTTCTGCTTCTGCTTCTGCTTCTGCTTCTGCTTCTGCTTCTGCTTCTGCTTCTGCTTCTGCTTCTGCTTCTGCTTCTGCTTCTGCTTCTGCTTCTGCTTCTGCTTCTGCTTCTGCTTCTGCTTCTGCTTCTGCTTCTGCTTCTGCTTCTGCTTCTGCTTCTGCTTCTGCTTCTGCTTCTGCTTCTGCTTCTGCTTCTGCTTCTGCTTCTGCTTCTGCTTCTGCTTCTGCTTCTGCTTCTGCTTCTGCTTCTGCTTCTGCTTCTGCTTCTGCTTCTGCTTCTGCTTCTGCTTCTGCTTCTGCTTCTGCTTCTGCTTCTGCTTCTGCTTCTGCTTCTGCTTCTGCTTCTGCTTCTGCTTCTGCTTCTGCTTCTGCTACTCCACGACTGCTCCTGCTGCTACTGTTGTCGCTCTCGTTGCAGCTGAGCCTTGGGCAAACTGGAGAATGACGCCTCTTCGCAAGAACCCCATCCTCTCCGGCCTGCTGGCTGCCAGCAAGCTATTGATAGGCGGTAACGCAGCAGCGACAGCAGCAGTACCGTTTGATGGCCCTATGATCAACAACACCAAGTATGGCAACTACCACGCTTTTCCCCTGCCAGAGGTGAGGGCTGGACAAATCACAACCCTAAATCCTCAACCCTAGACCCTAAACCCTAAACCCTGACCCTACACCCTTAACCCTATACCATAAATCCTCAACCTTAACCCTAAACCCTAAATCCTTAACCCTAAATCCTCAACCCTAAACCGTCAACTCTGAAGCCTAAATCATCAACTCCTTACCCCAAACCCTAAGCCCTAAATTCCTTTAACCTATGCTCTTAACCTTAAACCCGACCCCCTAAATCTACGCCCTCGGCCGGCAACCCTCCACACTCAACGCTCAAACTTAAAACCTGAACATCTGCAATGTGTGTCTGGTAGGTCGTGCCCCGCGCCGCTACTTGGGTGAACCAGTCCGATCTATCGCTTAAGCTGTTGCTGATTTGAATTTCGAACTTTGAATCGTGTGTCTGACAGGTGGCACCCTGCACAGCTACATGAATCAACTAGTCCAAGCTGTTGCTGCATCTATTGCTGATTCGAAATTCAAATGTTGAATTATGTGCCTGGCAGGTCGTGCCCCGCACCGCTACTTGGGTCAACCAGTCCGTGCTGTGGTTGCAGCTGTTGCTGATTCGAAATTCAAATTTTTGAATTATGTGCCTGGCAGGTCATGCCCCGCACCGCTACTTGGTCCGTGCTGTGGTTGCAGCTTTTGCTGATTCGAAATTCAAATTTTTGAATTGTGTGTCTGGCAGGTCGTGCCCCGCACGGCTACTTGGGTCAACCAGTCCGAGCTGTGGTTGCAGCCGGCGTTCAAGTTCTTGCAGGACCGCGTCCAGATCAGGTCAGGGCTGTTTAGCTAGTCTGAGGGGCTGAGCCCGATATATAGCAACGTTGAAAGGTTTATATTGAAAAGTAATCATTGTTTTGGGGCTGGACAGTTGTGAGGCGATGACTGCTGAAGCTGAAAGATGGGCTGAACCTAATGAAGCAGATGAAGGAGGGGCTGACGCCGTTAATGCTGGAGCTGCGGGAAGTGCTGAGGCTGCCGGCATGATGGCAGCACCTTTCCTTTGAGCCTAATTTCAGACTAAATCCTTGTCTCTGAACCCTGGACCCTGGAATACAGGCATGGTGCACATTTGCTCAAAGCATCGTTTTTACTTTCATCTCAAACTCCGAACCCTCTCCTCCAAACCCTTTTCTACCAACCCAAAACCCTGTATTTTGAAACCCCCATGTATAGAGGCAGCTCCATGGTTTTAAACGGAAATCCTATCCCTAAACCCTAAACACGTATCCCTTAACCCTCAAACATTATCCCTAGACCCTGAACACGTAACCCAGGGTGCATGATGAAGTCAGGGTCCAGACAAGAGAGCTGCCACCGACTGAACCCAGAAACGGAGGCAGCGCCCTTGCCTGGAGCCTGGTCCTGAAGTGTCACAGGGCTTCAAGGACCAGGCTCCAGGGAGGGCCAGGCTCCCCTGGCCCTGGGCCTGGGTCAGGAGCCTGGAGCCTGGACGCCTGGAGCCTGGTCCACAAGTGTCACGCGGCACTGAGCCCTGATCCTTAAGTGTCACACAGCCCTAAACCCTGATCCTTAAAATCTCGAGCCCTGAACTTGGACCCTTAACCTGGTACAGTGTCATTGCTCTTGTCTGGAGCCTGGTGTCAGATTAAACCCTCAAACCTCCGCTCTAAATCTTTTTACTCAACCCTCAACCCTACACCCTGGACCCGGGTGCAGTGGCAGCGCTCTTGCCTGGAGTTTGTTTCTAGTCCATTAAGCCTTAACCCTTAACCCCTAACTCCTAAACCCTGAACCCTTAGCCCCTTACCACTAAACCTGAACCCAGGTACGGTGGCAGCGCTCTCGCCTGGAGCCTGGTGTCCGAATCCTTCCTGACCTCGCTCGGTGTCGATTGGGGCGTCGGCTGCGTGACACGCAAGATAGATCTTTGCAACGGAGACAACAGGGACGCGTCCTACCTATCCAGCTACCCGCTCGTGGAGCTTGGCAAGGCCAGCAAGGTGGGGCAGAAGTTCGGGATGTATTGCTGGGTTGTAGTACTGACTGCTGGGTCTGTACTGCTGCGTTCGCCAATATTCTGCAACGGGGACAACAGGGATGCCTTGTACATGTCCAGCTACCTTCCAGTGGAGCTTGGAAAGACCAGCAAGGTGGGATGTACTGCTGGTATGGCATGTACTGCTGGGGTGTACTGCTGGGGTATACTGTTGGTGGGGTGCACTGTACTGCATATTAAGCTACTCCTTGTGGGATTTTGGCAAGGCCAGCCAGATAGGATGTACCGCTGGTACGCGATGCACCGCTATGGTGTACTGCTGGGGTGTACTGTTGGTAAGGTGCACTGTCCTGCAGGTACAGCTACTCCTTGGAGAAGCTAGGCAAGGTCAGCCAGGTGGGATGTACCATGGCAATGTAGCTGAATCATGCTAAACAAGCCCCGCCCTGCACCTCTCCTCCTCTGCCTAGGTGTCCTGGGTGCTGGGGGTCAATCACGTGGCGACAGGCATGGCCACCTACGCCAACATCGCCCTCATGGATCCGATACAGAGGATAGGCCTGCTGGTGAGTACTGCTCCATTGTTGCAGGGTAAAGGGTGTAGGGCTTCAGCTACCATTCAGCTACTTAACAGGCATGGTCACTTGCACCAATGCCGCCTTCATGGATCCGATACAGAGGATAGGCCTGTTGGTGGGTGCCGCTCATTTTCAGGACACAGGGATCACTGCTGGGATAGGATCGTAGGACGGTGGGTTTTGGTAAAAAGCCTGAACCCTCAAACCCTAAATATCATAACCCTAGCCCTCAAACCCTCCACCGCTCACCCCTCAAACCTTAAACCCTCAAACCTCCAAACCTTGACCTTCAAAACCTTAGTATTTGAACCAAGTGCATTTGTCGGCTCTGAGCTTGCGAAAAAGTGTCGCAGGCTGGATGCCTTGTTTTTTAATTGAAACCCTTGATTCAAGCCTTTGACTCAAACCCCGAGCTCAAACCCTTGATTCATTAACCCTGAATTCCTAAAACGAACACATTTTAACCTTTAACCCTGAACCCTATAAAAATGCACAGGGTTTTGAAGTGTTTGAGCTTGGAAGTGCGGCTGCCTTCATGCATACTTTCGAACTTAATCCCTGAAAAAGCCTAAACCCTACGAAATTCTAAACAAAAAGCCCTGAACCCTTAACCTCCAACCACACACTTGCATTTGAGGCCTCTATAACTTTGCGGGGAATGCTGCTGACTTGATGGGCATCCTTCTAATTCCTGAACCTTTGGTTCAAACCCTGAACCCTTGGTTCAAACCCTGAACCCTAGCCCCTTAAACCATGCACAGGCCTTTGAAGACTCTGAGCTGTCGGGAAGTGCTGATGAATTTATGGCAGGCGGACCTTATGAGGCGATGACCCCCTTTCTGTTTGCCGTGAGGTTCGCCCGGAACTGCACAGGTGAGTGCGTGCTACACCCCAAACTCCAAACCCCAAACTCCAAACCCGGAACTGCAAAGGCGAGTGCGGTGCGCTGATATCATCGACGGCTGAAATGTGTGCGCGGTGCGCTCGGGTCTTTGTTTTATCCACATCTTGATTTTTTTTTCACCATGGTCTATCTTAACTAGAAATGCGTAGCTCGATTTTCTTGTGACGGTTCCGTGCCAAAAATGCCCGGGACTGCACGACGGGTGAGCGCGGCGCAAGACGGTGACTGACACCACCGCACAACCAACACCACCACCAATCAGCACCATCACCACCACCAACCATCACCACCATCACCAACAACAACAACACAATATCGTTCCTGTGGTTAAGAAAATAAACGCCTGGGCAATTTATTTCAATGGAAATGACTGCATGGTGTTCTGGAAAGAAATGTACTTTCCAGGACTGTTTTTGGCTGCCATTTCAAAATGAATGCATAAATAATACGCCCTGATACGGAGATTGAGCCGTAGCACTCCCAATCCCAAAATTATTGGCCATGTGTCCTGTCAAGCATGTGGACTCTTCAGTGAGCACAGGGATGAAAGAGTGAAAGTCTGAAAGACTGAAACAGTAAAACAGTAAAGCGTCAACGTAGTACTTGCCTGCATGATGTTCCCACTGCCCTCCGCTTTGTCTATCATTATCAACAATTCTAGCATTATTCAGCTACACTTCAGCTACCTCCCAGCCTAAACTGGAGGGATCATGTTGAAGCGAGGTGACTGCTGCTCCGACCACCGGCCGTATGTCTCTCAAAGTTTGGTTCCAATTGGATTAACCAAATTTAATCACCACCTGCTTAACCCGCTAAACTCTAAACCACTACCTGATTGTTTGGCTTGGCCAGCCCTGCACAGGCAGACCTGACCACAACGGGTCATTACCTACACCCCAGATCCTCTACCCTGAATCCCAGCTGCGGTACAGTTCGCAAGGAGCCTGCCCTCGAAGATGCTCCAGACATGTCAGGCTGCTCAAACCCTGGACCCTGGATCCTAGACCCTGCTCCAGGCATGCCAGGCTGCTCGAACCCTGGACCCTGAATCCTAAACCCTGCTCCAGACATGCCAGGCTGCTCGAAACCTGGACCCTGAATCCTAGACCCTGCTCCAGACATGTCAGGCTGCTCAAACCCTGGACCCTGAATCCTAAACCCTGCTCCAGGCATGCCAGGCTGCTCGAACCCTGGACCCTGAATCCTAGACCCTGCTCCAGGCATGTCAGGCTGCTCAAACCCTGGACCCTGAATCCTAGACCCTGCTCCAGACATGTCAGGCTGCTCAAACCCTGGACCCTGAATCCTAAACCTTTCATACAAGCAGCTCCATCCCCGTGCACCCATGCCTCTCAGGCCGTGCCCAAAAATCACCATCACCTTCGAAAAACAAAACCCTGACCCTGCACTCTTAATCAAACGCTCACCCTGAACCTGTTCGCTGCATCAAATACAAACCCTGAACCCTACATCCAGCATTAAGGCAGCCTCCTGCGCCCCGTCCTCTCACACTTATCAGGCCCGTGCCCACAAACCACTGTCCATTTTTGAAAAACGAAACCCTGACCCTATACTCTGCATCAAATACGAACCGTTGACCCTAGATCCAGCATGCAAGCGGCCCCCTGTGCCCCTGGCCCCCAGGCCTTTTAGGCCTGTGCCAGGAACCACATACAGCTTCCGAACATCGAAACCGTAATTGTGCCTTGTGTACGCGCTGAATCCCGTAACCAAATCAGACCCCCCTCCCCCCTCCCCCACTTGCTCCCAGGCCTGTGGAGCTGTGCCAGAAACCAGATACAGCTTTCGAAAATCATAGCCCTAACCCGAAAACCATAGCCCTAACCCTGTTTGGTACGCGCTGAACCCCACATCAAAATCAGTCCCTGGACCTCACACACCCAGCATTCAAGCCCCCCCCCCCCTTTCTCCCCCTCACTCCCAGGCCTCTCGTACTGCAAGACCGTCCCCACACAGGGGCCCCGGAGCCTGCCCTCGGCTCGGCCGGCCCTGATCATGATGCGGGCTTACGTCAACCCAGCCACTGGCGTGGGAGCTGACACGACCAACATGGTGCATTTCAGGTGTGAATGCTTCAGTTCAGGTGTGAATGCTCCAGTTCAGGTGTGAATGGTGCATTTTGGGGGGCATTTTGGTTGTGAATGTTGCACTTCAGGTGTGAATGGTTCAGTTCAGGTGTGATGGTGCACTTCAGGTGTGATGGTGCACTTCAGGTGTGAATGGCAATCCTAAGGCAATCCTTAACCCTTCAACAATATGAAAAGCAGGGGGGCCAATTCAACCCACAACTCGTGTTTATCAGGGGGGTCAATTCAACCCACAACTCGTGTTTATCAGGGGGGCCAATTCAACCCACAACTCGTGTTTATCAGGGGGGCCAATTCAACCCACAACTCGTGTTTATCAGGGGGGTCAATTCAACCCACAACTCGTGTTTATCAGGGGGGTCAATTCAACCCACAACTCGTGTTTATCAGGGGGGTCAATTCAACCCACAACTCGCGTCTATCAGGGGGGTCAATCCAACCCACAACTCGTGTTTATCAGGGGGGTCAATTCAACCCACAACTCGTGTTTATCAGGGGGGTCAATTCAACCCACAACTCGCGTTTATCAGGGGGGTCAATTCAACCCACAACTCGTGTTTATCAGGGGGGTCAATTCAACCCACAACTCGCGTTTATCAGGGGGGCCGATTCAACTCACAACTAGTGTTAATCAGGGGGGTCAATTCAACCCACAACTCGTGTTTATCAGGGGGGTCAATTCAACCCACAACTCGCGTTTATCAGGGGGGTCAATTCAACCCACAACTCGTGTTTATCAGGGGGGTCAATTCAACCCACAACTCGTGTTTATCAGGGGGGCCAATTCAACCCACAACTCGTGTTTATCAGGGGGGTCAATTCAACCCACAACTCGTGCTTATCAGGGGGGTCAATTCAACCCACAACTCGTGTTTATCAGGGGGGTCAATTCGACCCACAACTCGCGTTTATCAGGGGGGTCAATTCAACCCACAACTCGTGTTTATCAGGGGGGTCAATTCAACCCACAACTCGTGTTTATCAGGGGGGTCAATTCAACCCACAACTCGTGTTTATCAGGGGGGTCAATTCAACCCACAACTCGTGTTTATCAGGGGGGTCAATTCAACCCACAACTCGTGTTTATCAGGGGGGTCAATTCAACCCACAACTCGTGTTTATCAGGGGGGCCAATTCAACCCACAACTCGTGTTTATCAGGGGGGTCAATTCAACCCACAACTCGTGTTTATCAGGGGGGTCAATTCAACCCACAACTCGTGTTTATCAGGGGGGTCAATTCAACCCACAACTCGTGTTTATCAGGGGGGCCAATTCAACCCACAACTCGTGTTTATCAGGGGGGCCAATTCAACCCACAACTCGCGTTTATCAGGGGGGTCAATTCAACCTCATCTATTTCAGCGTGTACAAGTAGCATTTACAATATATACAAAAATAGGAAAGTTCCATTTTTATGTTTTTGTATTGGAAAGCTTCCGAACAAGCAGGCAGTCGCAAGATTTAGCTCCAAGGCTTCCATTCACTGCGCCTCACTAAAACTCTTTCCATTCCGCAGGACCGTTACGGTGACTCCCGCCGCTGAGGCAGGCCCATGGGACACAATGGCGAGAACCGACCCTTCCTCTATCACCAACAACAGCTGCGCCAAACACCTGTCCAGTGCCACGCTCTGTTCCCCCACCGGAGTTCAGGTGAGGCAACCACAACCCTCAACCCTTAAACCCAAACCCTAACCATGAATCAAGCACCTGTCCAGCGCCACGCTCTATTCCCCCACCCGGAGTTCAGGTAGGGTTTAAGCTATAGGGTTTAACTGTTCAGGGCGAGCTCGACCCTCAACAGTTTAACCCTCAACCCTAACCATGGATTGGACACCTGTCTAATACCACTCTTTTTTTCACCACAGGAGTTCAGGTGAAGCGACCTGGCACTTACACTTTCAAACCTATAACCTTTGACCCTAGACCTTTTACCTTCAATATGGATCGGACGCCTGTCCAGCGCCACGCTATGTCCCCCCACGGGGTTCAGGTGAAGCGACCTGAGACCTAGACCTTGAATCCTATACCCTAAACCTTAAGTATCAATCAGACACCTGTCCGGGGCTATACTGTGCTCCTCCACAGGGACACTGAAATGAATGGACTGCTGTCTTTCAGGAAAGCGAAGCTGGGCTTGCTTACCATTATTTATTTGTGCTCTTAGGGTTCAGGTGCGGCTACCTCAACCCTCAACCCTCAACCCTATACCCTAAATCATGAACCCTAAACCCGGCCCATGAATGGAACACTTGTCCACCCCTAAAATGTTTTCTTCACAGAAGCTCAGGTGCGGTGACCTTAACCCTACACCTTACACCCTAGGCTGTTACCATGGATCCAACACCTGCCCCGCGCCACGCTGCCCCCCTCCTTGGGAATTCAGGGTTCAGGGTTCAGGGGGTTCAGGGGGTTCAGGGGGTTTCAGGGGGTTTCAGGGGGGTCAGGGGGTTCAGGGGGTTCAGGGGGGTCAGGGGGGTCAGGGGGTTCAGGGGGTTCAGGGGGTTCGGGGGGTTCGGGGGGTTCGGGGTGTTTGGGGGGTTTGGGGTGTTTGGGGTGTTCGGGGTGTTCGGGGTGTTCGGGTCCGGGGCTAGGGGCTGGGGGGGTTCAGTGTTTAGGGTTCAGTGTTTGGGGTTCAGTGTTTAGGGTTCAGTGTTTGGGGTTCAGTGTTTGGGGTTCAGTGTTTAGGGTTCAGTGTTGGGGTTCAGTGTATGGGGTTCAGTGTTTGGGGTTCAGTGTTTAGGGTTCAGTGTTTGGGGTTCAGTGTTTGGGGTTCAGTGTTTAGGGTTCAGTGTTGGGGTTCAGTGTATGGGGTTCAGTGTTTGGGGTTAAGTGTTCAGGACTTGGGGTTCAGGGTTTGAGGTTCAGGGTTTAAGGGTTAAGGGTCATTGGGAGATAACGTATGACGACCTCACACCTACGCCTTCAACCGTAAACCCTAAACCCTGACCATGGATGGAACACCTGCCCAGCACTATAATTCGTTCCTTCTTGAGGGCTAAGGTGATCTTGGTCCTACCTCAACCATGGACCCTGAACCCTGAACCTTGAACCCTTACCATGGATCTAACACTTGTCCAGCGCTCTCCTGTCCACCTCCTTGGGAGTTCACGCGTGATGAACTCAACCCTACACCTTACACCCTAGGCTCTCACCATGGATTGAGCGCCTGTCCAGCGCTACGCTGACCTTTGGAGTTAGGGTTTAGGGCTAAGGGTGAAGGGTCCTTGGGAATTCACGTGTGGTGACCTCAACCCTGCACCTTCAATTCAAATCATTAGGCCCATAACACTTGATATGGATGGAGCGCCTGTCCATCGCTACCAGTGCTGTGCAATTGTGCCGTAGTTTAGAAATCGTGCAAGTAATTACGGTCCTTACTGATTAAAGTAGCTGCATTGATCAAAGTAGCTGAGTTTATCAAAGTAGCTGACTTTGCCTTGACATTACGATGACTGAAACAGAGCTACGTTATTCAGCTACGGTAAGGACCGTAATTGGCATCATCGTGCCTGTATTCCACATCCATGATTCCTTAACTCTACCAGCGCACCGAGTGGTACAGTCTATACCCCAAATGGTCACACTTGTTGCTCCCCCATGTGTGTATGGTAGTGAGTGATACAGCACATACCCTAGCTGGTCACACCTGTTGCTCCTTCACTCTTCCAGTGTATTGAGTGAAACAACCTATGATACCCTAGCATGTCACACCTATTACTCCTCCATGATTGTAGGGAAGCAATGACGAACCGGTCACACCTATACAACACAGTTCACACTTTTAAACTCTTAACTTAAGTTACGCATCACATAGTGCCTCACCCAGTTCACAATTTTTAAAATACACTTAATCTCTTTGAAGTTTCGCTCACGCATCACACAGTTTTTACACAGACTTATACAATTTCACTTAGATCTTCTTCTTTCCTTCTTAATTTTCCTAGGAGGCGTCCAACCGAACTCTTTTGCACCCACATCATGTTCTATGGCTGGGGCTAATCTTCTGCACGATGGGGTTCATTCCCACGCTACTGCTCAGTGGTTGTGTGTTGGTTGCTTGCCCAGGGGGGTCACTGGTTTTCGCTCGCTGTCCTAGCGTAATTTAGTGCCTGTACCGGTTTACGGGCACAAGTCCCATGCATCAAATGTGATGCCCTGTTGGACTGTAAAAACTTCACTTCACTTCACTTCACCTGTTTCTCCATCGGTCACACCTGTTTATACATTGGTCACACCTGTTTCTCCATTGGTCACACCTGTTTCTCCATCGGTCACACCTGATTCTCCATCGGTCACACCTGTTTCTCCTTCGCTCTTGCAGGGTAGCGAGTGTTGCAATGCCGTTGCGGCATGGAATCAGCAAGGCTGTTGGTGCGACCCGACGGGTCAGCGGCTGCTCGGAGCCATCCCAGGAGGCATCGCGGCAGGGGCGCTGTTGGCTGTGGCAAGGCTGTGCGGACAGCGGTCCAGTGTCACGACTTGCTGAGCCTGCCTCCTTCAAGGACTAAGGAGGGACCGGGGGGGCCATAGGGAGCCCCTACGGGCATCTGCTGCTGGCTGTGGCGAGGCCGTGCGGATAGAGGTCAAGTGTCACGACTTGTTGAGACAGCCTTCCTCTAGCGGAGCCACCCCCAAAGAGGCTCAGGGGAGGCTAGGGGGGCCAGAAAGCACAAGAGGCTATGGGGGGACCAGGGGCTCCTAGGGGTCCAGGGGTCAAGTGGTCAAAAGAGCTCAGAGCTCCGGGGGGGTCAAGGGGGTAAGTGGCTCAGAGAGCTCAGAGCCCCGGGGGGGCCCTGGGGTCAAGGAGCCTAGGGGGCTGAGTAGCCCAGAGAGCTCAGAGCCCCTGGGGGGTCAAGTGGCTCAGGGAGTCAAGGGGGTCGAAGGGTTCAAGGGGCCCAGGGGATGCCCCACAGGCACCTTAGCCAGCTGGAGCATGGAGGCCCTTATCTCGCAGGGTGGAGCTTTGGCCACCCCGTTGAATGGACAGGGGCTTGCTTGGCGCTTGGTTTGCTTGGCTTGCTTGGCTTCCAATCAGCTTGCTTGGCTTGCTTGGCGCTTGGCTTACTAGGCGCTTGCTCGGCTTCCTATTGGCTTGCTTGGCGCTTGCTTGGCATTGACAGGGGCTGGCTTGGCGCTTGGCTTGCTTGGGGCTTGCTCGGGTTCCAATCATTGAATAGTTTAATAGACTACTGTGACCATCCGCAATAAAAATGCATCACTTATGTCATGATGTACAACTGCCCACTGTGATGTACGACCTCGGTGGACTGTGATTCACTAGCCGCTCGCATACCGGTGTTTGACTGGCCATTGTAATGCGGCCATCCCGGGTGGCAGACATGGTGGTCAAAAGTTGAACAAGCTCAGTTGTTTTCAGTTTCTTCTGAGAAGATTTAATATGCAGCGATGGACCAGGGCTTGCATGAGATTGTTTTAAGGGTGTAGAACGGTGCCTACCCGCTGGGCCCTGCTAAAAGCTCGGCCACGTGGGGCTGCTGGTAGGGATTGACTAAGCTCAATTCCAGCTACCATGCACAGCCATGACCTTAGTGCAGTTTAAAGAGTCAATGACCTTACATCTCTGGGCCCTGATCAAAAAGACTCGGCCGCGTTGGTGCCTAACTAGCAGTTTAAAAGGTCAATGTCAATGGCATAACACCTTTGGGTCCTGCTCAAAAAGGCTCGGACGCGTGGGCGCCCAAGTGCCCGGTCGGAAGAAAATAAACTTAGGGTAAGAGGGAAAGAATTAGAAGCCCACAAAGGAAAAAAATCGTGGGGATCTTTGGCACCTTTCCCGGGTTTCTTTTGGTGTATTTACTTTTCTTCAACCATTCGCTCTTTTTCAGGGTTGTTTTCTTTCGGGTGCGAACAACCATCGGCGTGTCAGTGCGATAACGCACGGTATGCAACAACTTTTTCTGCCACCAGCAGGTATCGAACTCGCGACCTCCGCTTGATCAGCATCGTCGGTGCTAGGCTGTAAGCGACTGACACCAGTACGGCATTAGTCACGGACGATTGGGTGGGTGGCGGGCGAGAGGTGTCATCGCCGCGCGGCCAAAAAGCTTCACGAATACACATCGCCTACACCCGACGTTGAGTAAAATATAACCACATTGCTAATGCGCTGCTTTTGATCGAGGCCGCACTTGCGGCATAACACTGCGTTGCCACCCAGGCCGTGCATGCCGAGCGTCGCCACTCGTTTCGGTATGTAGCATGGGTGGTTGGCCGGCGAGAGATGTCATCGGCCCCCAATTCGCAGCGACTGCAATAACTTTTCGAATACATATCGCCTACACTCGACGTTGAGTGCATTAGAATCACAATATCAATGCGCATCATTTCATCGCCTGCCCGGTGCCTGCTGAGCGTCGTGAGCTGTCCAGGCCGGCATAGTAGGTTCTGCTGCGCGTGTTTTTTTTTTTTTTTTAGGGATCTCCTTTATGGGAGACTGTAAAAAAAGTGTGCCTAGAAAAAAAAGGTGACTAAAAAAAAAAAAAAAAAACAACAAACACGCGCAGCAGAACCTACTATGCCGGCCTGGACGGCTCACGACGCTCAGCAAGCACCGGGCAGGCGATCAAAAGATGCGCATTGACATTGTGATTCTAATGCACTCAACGTCGAGTGTAGGCGATACGTATTCGAAAAGTTATTGCAGTCGCTGCGAATTGGGGGCCGATGACATCTCTCGCCGGCCAACCACCCATGCTACATACCGAAACGAGTGGCGACGCTCGGCATGCACGGCCTGGGTGGCAACGCAGTGTTATGCCGCAAGTGCGGCCTCGATTGAAAGCAGTGCATTAGCAATGTGGTTATATTTTACTCAACGTCGGGTGTAGGCGATGTGTATTTGTGAAGCTTTTTTGCCGCGCAGCGATGACACCTCTCGCCCGCCACCCACCCAATCGACCGTGACTAATGCCGTACTGGTGTCAGTCGCTTACAGCCTAGCACCGACGATGCTGATCAAGCGGAGGTCGCGAGTTCGATACCTGCTGGTGTTAGCCGATGGTTGTCCGCACCCGAAAGAAAACAACCCTGAAAAAGAGCGAAGGGTTCAAGAAAAGTAAAGACACCAAAAGAAACCCGGGAAAGGTGGCAAAGATCCCCACGATTTTTTTTTTTTAGTCACTTTATTTTTCTAGGCACACTTTTTTTACAGTCTCCCATAAAGGAGATCCCTAAAGAAATACCCCCCCCAAAAGGAAAAGGCAGCCCGAAGTATCTTTGCCCCTCTCAAGCCTATTCCCAAAGAAGGCAAAGAAACGCAACAAATCTAGGCCTCAACAATGCGTACAACGTCCCCAACAAAATCCAGAGCCTCCCATCCAAGCCTGCCCCGGTACAACTGTTAGTTGAAAGGTGTGAATGTGTGTTGCAGGGGGCTGAACCCTATAAGGGAGGTTGTGTTGACAATTTAACAAAGAAGCTACACTTCGCCTTTTGATTGCTGGGCAGCCATCAGGACCTTCTCTAGTTTCTAGTGGAAACAGACCCCTGTGCCTTCAGCGTCAATGACTGGTAGCGTCAGGTAGGCCAGCAGGAGGTGGTGTGCATATGGGGCAAAGGCATGCCGTATACCGATGTCCTTCCTGGGCAGGGGGACCTGTTCCAAGGACAGGGACCAGCATGATGAAACTTTAACACGGTACAGGGATTGTTATGAAATATGGGTGCATGGCTCATTAAAAAGCTGCCTGCTTGGCCCGACTTTTGGGCACCAGGCAGGCAAGGGGCAAACGAGGGCAAGGGTGGGAAAAGGGTGGGGCTTCGGATTTGCATTTGAAATGACAGGTCGCTACAATTAAGTTGATCATTGCAGACGGCTGTCTGCCCGTCCAGGCGATGGGTTATGGTGCGCTATGGTTGCTGCTGTTCCTGTATAGATTTTTCTCCCACAGCTCCGCGTCAGAGAGCATCCGACCTCGGATTTACATTTACGACTTACCCAGCGAGCTCGGCTCACCTTTCGAGACTTTCGCCGGTATGATAGACAAGCGCTTGAAAAATAGTGTTCACTACGAGCCCGACCCCGAGAAGGCAGATTACTATTGGATCCCGGGCGGGGCATCATACCCGGAGATGGGGAATAAGACGGGTCTTGATCATCTGATCGGTATCCTGGAGCATGTACGATCAGCGCACCCGTGGTGGAACAAAACTTTGGCCCTGGGCCAAACCCGGCATGTGCTTGTGGCGACACAGGACTGTGGGATCGGAGAAGCGTTCAGGTACCCTGGCATGAGCGAGCCGAACGAGTACGCATCAGGTGCGAGCGAGACCACAGCGCTGATACATTCCCAAAAGCCATGATCGACATGCTCGCATCATCAGACATGGGGCCTGGTAGGGGCAATGTGTCCGGTATGAGGCCTTGCAAGGGGCCTTGCATGGGCAGGCCAAACGATTACCCAGCAGCTGCAAGCATGACCACAGCAATGTCGACAACACGTTCCCGCAAAGCTCGTTGTTTAACATGGGCCTTGTCATGGGGCGCGCATGGCGTCTCTGCGCATTTGCGATGGCCAAGGCACGTCTCGTGCCATCACTGCCATGCACCCCTGCCTCACGCATTGACTAGGGGAGTTTCATGCTAGATTTTATCTCTGTGATTCCTGGGCAGGCTGACACACGGCAGGCCCTATGGGCTCTCAACACCATGATTTCCCCCATGCACAACAGAAAGCTTTCGGCACACTGCCTAGCAACCACCACCAGGCCAATGGGGACTCAATCTTGATGGACGTCCGGCTGATAGACCCAGCAGTAGGGCATACTGCTCCTGGCATCCGGGCCATAAGCCACGATGTACCTGAATTGTAGCGGAAACACACTAAATGAACACTGCCCTACATGCACAGACTACAACCCCGCCAGCGCCACGCGCAACTTCCTCGTCATTCAGTGGAATGGTGTCTCTGACGGCGCAGCGGCAGGCTCCGATCGATGCTACGTGTGCTTTCAACCAGGTGTGTGCGGCCCCACGTCGCTAGTCAGAGAGGTAGCTGGACCGTAAACCCTATACCCTGCACCTTTATGCTCTGCACCTTACACCTGAACCCTATACTTGGCTGGATGCTGCTGGCTGCACCTGCCTATCAACGCTGTGCAAGTTGATGGAGGATGATGTAGTAGATGGTGGCCTCGTAGGAGAGGCTCATACCGGCGGGTCAAATCCTCCTGGGGTCGGTCACGGTGTCAGCCACATCACACCCAAGGGATCCGCCTTGCAGTTCATACGCCATGCAGTTTAAATGCCGTGCAGTTCATACGCCTTGCAGTTCATACGCCATGCAGTTTAAATGCCGTGCAGTTCATACGCCTTGCAGTTCATACGCCTTGCAGTTCATACGCCATGCAGTTTTAATGCCTTGCAGTTCAAATGCCATGCAGTTCAAATGCCATGCAGTTCATATGCCATGCAGTTTAAATGCTATGCACTTCGTCTGCCATGTACTTCATCCCCTCTGTGCCCTGTCCTTCCACTTCATCCCCCATCACACCTCCTCGCCCTGTCGAACCTCGCCACGTCACACTGTCACACCTCGTCGTCACACATCGCCCTGTCGAGCATTTTTCAATATTTTCGTGCAATTCATGCACCGTGCACTCCACACCCCGTCATGATATCTTCGCTACTTCAAATCTTGATCAATGATTGCCCGTGTCTCGTTCCTCTGCTACCAGTCCAAGTTCGGCAGGCCGCCCTGCGACCGCTGAAGGCTTCTTTGGGACCAAACCTGAACCAGCCTACAACTGGTGGCCAAAGCAGCATGGCTGGCCGCAAATGGGGCCGCCAGCCAGAGGCCGGAGTGTAGCTGACATGTAGCTGAGAGTCCTGAGACACGAAAAAACAAACTCTGATGATTGCTCGTGCGTGCCTGTAGGGAGGGACATTATGATGCCCACGGCTGAGAACGTGTGCGGGCCGCTGTGTGGTTACACGCTACAAGAGCTGAGGGTGGAGTCAACTTGGGCTCCACACCATGTGCAGGTGGGGCTTGCACTGGCCACTTGTTATCGTGTGTTTTGGCTACAGTTCAGCTACATCACGGTCCAAGGCTAAAGGGGGCCTGGTGCAGCAAGCCCCCTGTTGCTCGATTGGGCCACTAGCTGCAGGCCGGTCAAGGTCCCAATCAGCCCAGGGGTGGCCCCCCGGCGGCCTCCTTAAGGCGGTCTGTTCTACATAATAACGAACATAGATGAGGTCTACAGATTCTTCGTTCAAAAAGTATCGAGTGCCGCATGAAAGAAGCACTTATAAGTACATAATGAGAATGGTTAAGACGTGGATATGGTTTCGGCCCATGCTGCGCTGTTCCCTGAACTCATGATATTTACCGAGTTTAAACCCTAAATCCCAATCCCTCGTTTTCTGAGTCTTGAACCCAGGCATTGAAGGTCAGCTTGAAGGTCTCGTCACTAACCCCCAGGCAACACATCCTAAACCCTGAACCCAAACCACGAGCCTTCAGGAGCTCTGAAACTCTTGGACAGCAAGCGTGGTATTCTCATGTTTTCGGCAGCATATTGGGCCTGGACCCTAATCCCTATAACCTATCGGCGGTGGGCTCCCCCTATCACCTGCTGGTCAGGAATTTCTGGCCGGCAAGCACGTGCTTGCTCAAATGCTGTAAGTGGTTGCGTTTACTTTGTTACACCAACAAAATCATTGTCTTTGGAGGCGACGAGCGCCTGAACCCACAACCTGACGCACTTGGCCCTGAACTCTAGCCTTAGCGGTCTCGGCGCTCGCCTGCTCAGGAAGCTGTGGATCGCAAACGCGACAAGACTATGTTCTTTGGAGGCAGCATGGGCCCGGACCCAAAGCCCGACGATTCGACCGGCCGAGGCGGAATCTATTGGCAGTACGCTAACGACACCCGCTACCTGATCGCGGCCAAGGGGATCTACCCGCACCACGTCAAGTTCATCGACGCGATGCTGTCGTCCGACTTCTGCTACTCGCCGCTGGGCGCGCACGGCGGCGACACAGGTGCTGCCGGATCTAGATCTGGATCTGCGTCAGGAGGAGGACCTTCTCTCACTGTCTCTCAGTGGTACCGTTTTATTTTCTGTTCGGTTTGGTTGCAGCTGAGCCACACACAACTGCCTACAGACGAGGGGGTAAAAAACAACGACCGGTCGCCAAGGCACACGCCCCTGGGCAGCCGGTTTTCGGTGGGTCCCTATTTGCCCCCAGTTGTGGCTGCCCGATAGAGGTCCATGTTACTTGCCAGTTGCCACCTTGCCACAGTTCATGCCTGGTGCAAGCCAGGAATCATCCCACGGTATGCTCAGCTCGACCTCCGAACTCTAAACCCTAAACCACAACCCTAAACCCCAACCCTAAACCCCTTAACGCATGTGTTTATTTCCGGAAGCTAACCTCTGCCCCCCTCCTACCCCCCCCCTCCCTCATCAGACCGATACGTTGCCGGGCTCCTGTTTGGCTGCATCCCAGTCATGCTTAACTCCATCGTTCTGTATGGAGCCCTGACGTCGCACGCGCTCCCATTTGAAGAGGTGCTGGACTGGAGCACGTTTGGCACGCTGGCGGACACCAACGATTTGAAGGACCTGGACCGGCAGCTGCAGTGCCTGAAGCCGCAAGTGAGGCTGCAGCAGGGGAGGTGGGGAGCTGGGATGTGTGGGCGGAAAGTGGTAGGAGGGCGGAAAGGGGTGGGAGGGATGGACGCTTGTGATTTGAAGGACCTGGACCGGCAGCTGCAGTGCCTGAAGCCGCAAGTGAGGCTGCAGCAGGGGAGGTGGGGAGCTGGGATGTGTGGGCGGAAAGTGGTAGGATGGCGGAAAGGGGTGGGAGGGATGGACGCTTGTGATTTGAAGGGCCTTGATCGGAAACTGTAGTGCCTGAAGCCGCAAGTGAGGCTGCAGCAGGGGAGGTGGGGAGCTGGGATGTGTGGGCGGAAAGTGGTAGGAGGGCGGAAAGGGGTGGGAGGGATGGACGCTTGTGATTTGAAGGACCTTGATCGGAAACTGTAGTGCCTGATGCCGCAAGTGAGGCTGCAGCAGGGGAGGTGGGGAGCTGGGATGTGTGGGCGGAAAGTGGTAGGAGGGCGGAAAGGGGTGGGAGGGATGGACGCTTGTGATTTGAAGGGCCTTGATCGGCAGCTACAATCCCTGATGCTGCAAGTGAGGCTGCAGCAAGGGAGGTGGGTTGGCTGACACCCTTATCTTTCAATGGTAACGGCGCGGATGTGGCTACGGCCCCAAGCTGCGTTGTTTCCTTAACCTCCACGCCCTAATAGGGCGTAGCTTTCCTTCTTCCTTATCCCCTAACCCGCATGTGTGCCCTTCAGTTGGGCCAGCTGAGGTCTGCTGTGAGAGATGTCTGGCCATCATTTCTGTGGACATCTGTGTACCTTGCTCACCACGTAAGTCACCATATTTTGCTCCGGTGTGCCAGATTCATGCTTTAAGCTGTCCTATCTATACTTTTGTGCGTACTTCTGTGAAGGACCCAGAAGGATGCACAAAAGGGCCCTAAGGTATAACATCATTAACTTGTGTTTGTGCCAAACTTACCTGGGGGCGCCTTGCTATCCTTTTCTTCCTCTTGTGCCTTCTCCCGTGACTCTCCTAGCTGATTTTTTGCTTGCTGAAGTGGCCGCGCTTCATTTCAGCATGGCCCAGAGGTGTACTGTCATTAACCTGGGGGAGCCGCCGAGTGGCCACCATTGGGCCAATCGAGACCTAGCCTTGACACTTGACAGGCGTACTTATGGGCAGTGGCCTGACAGACGCCTTATGGGCAGTGGCCCGGGGATGCCCCCACGCCCAGATGCCGTAGGGTAGCGGAATTGTGGCTGGAGCATGCACAATTAGGTGGTGCTGTTCATTGGGCGCCCACATAACCGCAAATAACCACCTTACAAAAGGGGGGTGGCACCCGCCAAGGCGCCACCCCCCTTTTGTAAGCCCATCCGTTCTCATGACCTCCCCTAAACTCCCATTCAAAACAATCGCTGTGCAGAGTTCATATCTCGGGGAGGACGGGTCCAACGATGCGTTCGCGACACTCATGCGAGTGCTGGCGTCTCGTATCCCACAAGGGTTTACGCCGTCGGTAGATACCAAGGCCCGGATGGCGCACCGTAACTTCCCTTGCAGGGAGGACAAATCGCTCAACAATATTCTGTGGGCGGATGTCTCATTGTAGCTGAGTAGTGCTTATCATGAGAAGATCTGGAACTTGTGGGACACGTCAGCTGTGCACTCGTGCGCATGGGACCACATCATTCCTAATGACAAATGCCTACGTTCCTTGAAGACGCAACATAGCCTTCATGCGTTGTATATCATCTCACGGACTCACGGTATCAGTTGGGAACAGTGCCTACCCGTTGGGCCCTGCAACAGCCATGCAGGACAGCAGGGATTCCAGTTTCTTGATATCTGGCCTGCCAGAGGGTGGGTGTGGGGAGGACTGTGCGGCTCTGGTCTGTGAGACAGTTTGCAAGCTCATGGGTATCACTGTCAATGTCAGTAGCGCCTTTCAGATGGGCTATTCGGACCCCAAAGGCAAACTAATGCGGAAGATCAAGTTCTGTGTAGACAGTCGTGGCGAGGCCGAGAGCATAGTGTACAAGAGGACCCAGTTGGCAGGCAAGGGTGTCACCATCTGGGAAGAAATGTCCCCTGCGGAGCTGACAGCACGGCATGAGCTCTGGCCTGAATTCCAGTTTGCCAAGGAGATTAAGTTGAATGCGTTTTTCACACGTGCTCAGCTCTTTGTTGATGGGCTGGAGGTGTCAGACGCGTGAGTGTTTGCTTTAATTTGTCAGGACAAGGGGCAGCTTCGAATTATAAGCCATTGATGGGTCGACTGCCCTCTTGATTAACACGATCCCAATCTCTGATCTCCATAACGTTTTGCATCATCCTTTGAAATCACTAATTTGAACCATAAAATTAATCTCTTACAGAAGATACACATACACATATCAATCATTTATACTATGTGTTTTATACACATGTCGGGGGGGGAAAACAGGGCCCAGAGGTGTTTTGTCATTGACACATGTCCGTAGTTCACACCATTGTCAACCCATTTCCGTTACGCATCAGGCAGTGCCCCACATGATCTCGACGCTTCCCTGGAACACTCTTGTAAACATTCTCGATTTTTGTAGGCGGTGTTCAACCGAACTCTTTCACACCCGTCATGTTTCATGACTGGGGCTTATCTTCTGCAGTATGGGGTTCATTCCCACCCTACTGCTCGGTGGTTGTGTGTTGGTTGTTAGCCCAGGGGATCACTGGTTTCCCTAGCTGCCCTAGCATATTTAGTTCCTGTACCGGTTTACGGCCACAGGTCCCATGTGTATAAATGTGATGCTTTGCTGGACTGAAATAACTTCACATACGCTCGGCCGCGTGGGGCTGGTTGGGTATGACTAAGATCAATTCCAGCTACCATGCACAGCTCGGGCCATGGTGCAGCCATGCCACCCTCATTTGTGAAGGTGGCAGGAACATGGACCCCGGCGATATGGACAGGAGAGAGAGAGGATCGATAGCTGACTCGATCCCTCAACCTGTGGGTATGGATGCTACCAGTGTTCGTATGTTTGTCTTCAACTTTGGATGAGACGCGAACGATTGCTTGTACAGGTAATGACAATGCGGTGTTGGCTGAAATTGTACATACAAATCGAGGGGGGGGGGTCAAAATCAACTGAATATACCCCATCATCGAAAGTTGTAGAGCTTGACGAGAGCTTTCCATATATGGTCATGCAATTATTTTGGCCCAGGGGCCTGGGAGATATGGAGGGTCGAAGTGTAGAGGGGGGGGGGACAAACAAGACATGCCTTTCTGGATATGTATTGTATTTTTTAAAAATCAGATTGAGACGAAAGCTTCACCGTTGCATTCCTACTGCCATTTGCCACAGTTATACATCATAAAGCATTCCACACCGAATACCAGACCCCTCTTGGCATGCAATTTCGGCATGGCTCCAGAACCACATGCACCGTGGTGCGCACACCCATTATGAACTCACACGGTGTACCTGCATTGGCAGGTGCTATGAATTAAGTAATAACCACCTGCTGTGAGCATTGTTTGAAGGTATTAAAATTCACAGACAACCCAGTGGCCCTGAGGAATCACCAACGGGGGAAAGAGTGCAAGAGAGGAGCTGAGAAGCTGGCTGCTAGTCCAGCTGGTGGGGGTCCCTGGTCAGCTTCCGCCAGCTTCTAGCCACAGCTTGAGCATGTCAGCTGAGTTCCCGTACAGAGGCGATGATGCCAAGCCCTGGCCACTTTGCGATGACAACCCCTGAGAGTTGGAGGATCTTCAACAAGAATATGGACCACCAGTAGCTGGGGATGCGCCGACGGTGTGCAAGGTGCATGGCGGTGGGAAGATAACGAAGTTACCAGTTATGCAGTTGCACGTCGGAGCGCACATCGTGCTGCGCCAATGTGGGGCAGCCTGTAGCTTGGAGCCAAGTGGTGCTGAGGCGTGGCATTGTGTGTGACGACAGGACATCAGGCATGTGCAAAACGGACTTGAGCAAAGGCTCTACCAGCAGCACGCTAGCAGTCGAGTCCTGCTGCCCCCTGAAGTACAAGATGTCATACGCAGCTGCTGAGAGGGGTTCTACCACCAATACTTGCACCGACAGAACAGAGGCTTGCACCATCTGCAGGAGCATCGTGGGTGCCATCCGCCCTAATGTGTGGAGTTCCTAGATCACATGGAGTCAGCCCACCCTGGAGCTGACGAAGGCAGATGTGAAGAGTATGCCATCAGCGCTGAGGAGGTTTAGGGGGGTGGGTGGGCAAGGAGCCCCCCAAGAAGCAGAAGACCAAGCTTCTGAAGCAGCACGCTTAAGTTAGATGCCACTCCTGTATGAGTCCTCTCGTTTTTGGAGCCTCGTGGTCTCCAGCGAGGACAGGTAGTTGGCAGGTGGTACCGTAGCTAGAGCAATGGTATATTATATTTTTCATCGCTTGACATTTGTACCAGCTACATTTATCGACACCATTATAAGCGCACTGCTCAGCTGATTGAAATCGACCCCGCTCCCTTCCTTAAATTATGTTTTTCGACTGAGAAATGAAGGTTTACTAGGTTCTGGAGGCGGGGCGGGGGGTAGCCAGTGATCTATTCACATTTTTTCATCATGGGGTGTTGGATTTTTCTGCCCCCCCTTTATAAATATATAGAAATGTAAACTGACGTTTGAATCCCAGGTTTTGTGATACCGCCATATATGCATTCCATATCCATGATCCCGTTCAGAGCGCACACCATTCCGTCTTCAGCAAATTCCCCAATCTGGTGTCCACACACACACACACGAGGCAGCTTTCCAAGCCAGACCGAGTCCACAGTTATTGCAATCCTGCCAAACCGGATTCAAATTCAAACAGCCTTTGTGCAGGGGACCAACACAAGCCCATACTGGCCCCCAATATCTACATTTGAAAAGCGTCGCTGGTCGTTTCTTTCGCTGTTCGTGACGCCGCACTCATATCCCCACTAGTTTAGCCCCCTGATGCCCCCCTTTCGATAGAATGTCCACCGCAAGCGCACATCCTCCCCCCTGCTTTCATCAGCAAGAGGCTGTGCATGCTCATCGCCTCATGCCCCTGCCCCCCCTGCCTCCCCTGCCCCTGCCGCGCCCGCCCGCCGGTGCGCCTTGATCTGGCGCCTCGCTCTTGGGGTTGCGAACCGTCTCGTCCACGCTGAGGATGAGGCAGGCCGCCTCTGTTGCGCTGGCGATTGCATTCAGCTTCACCAGCGACGGCTCCCACACAAATGCGTTGTACGTGTCCACGACGCCGCCAGTGTTCACATCCACACCGTAGTTCTGGAAAGGCAGGAAACGATGGAGGGGTCAGGCGACCCAAGGTCAGTTTTCCAGAACAAAGCTACCTATCAGCTGCAAACCAGCTCTCCACCGGAGGCCCCGGGTGTGGCCAGCCATGCTGCTTGGACCGCCCGCCGGTCGTAGGCCAATCCAGGGTTGGTCTGACTTGGGGGGCCTCGGATGGCCACGGGGCGGCCGGCTAATGGTGGCCATGTAGTACTAACAAGAAATTCATAGCAAATCTGGAACGAATCGAGAGAACAAGAGCTCGACAATTATGCAAGACCTCCCGCCTCACCCAGCCGGGCAATATTCACGCTCTTGCCTTGAAAAATTGCTGTAGGGTCTACCCTTAACCCTATTTTTCACCTCTGTAGGGTCTACACTAAACCCTTTTAAAACCCTGATCAGACTTAAGCCTCTTGGCCCCGCGTAACCCGCGCACCTTCCCAGATCCGTCCGCTTGTGCATGCTTCTGTCTCAGCTTGCTCAACACGTCCGTCGCGTCAAAGCCAGCGTTGTTGCACAGTTGGCGGGGGATGACCTCCAGCGCCTTAGCAAACGCCTTGATGAACAGTTGCGCCTTGCTGGTGTGCGTTAGGGCTAGCTCGCGCAGGGCCTTGCTGACCTAGGGGGTGCAGGTGGCAGCAAAACGGGGCAGAGGCTGAAAACACTCTGGCGAGGCGCCTAGCTGGTGTGTGTTAGGGCGAGCTCGCGCAGGGCCTTGCTGACCTAGGGGATACAGGCGGCAGCAAAACTGGGCAGAGGCTGAAAGATATTTGAGGGCAAGGCGCCTTACTGACCTAAGGGGTACAGGCGACAGCAAAACGGGGCATGCGCTAAAAGATACTCGAGGGCAAGGGGCCTTGCTGGTGTGGGCCAGGTCGCGCATCGCCGTGCTGACCTAGAGGAGCTAAGGGGGCAAACCTTGAACACTTGATCGCCTTGAGCACCCACCTCCATCTCGATTGCCCCGCCACCTGGCACGACCTCTGAGTGCTTCAGCGCACGGCGCACGATCATAATCGCGTCATGCAGCGAGCGTTCTGCCTCGTCGATGAATTGATCGCTGCCTCCCCGCAACACAATGGTCGCGGTGCGCGCGTTGGGGCAGCCCATCAGCATGTTGTACCGCTCAGCACCAACCTACGTGCAGTACATGCCTGTACGGATCAGGGTCGAGGGTACATGCACAATGGTCGAGGTGCGCGCGTTGGGGCAGCCCATCAGCATGTTGTACCGCTCAGCGTCCACCTGCAAGCAGTACATGTTGTTATCGCAACCACCAAATGGCCTTTTTTCGATAGGGCCAGGCAGAGCGGACCGGAAGGGGACCAGCAACCAAACCGAAACTGACCCACGCCAACCTACAGAAAAAATGGACCAAACAGAAGAGACAAAGGAATAACCAGCGGCAAGAAACCAGACCACAGACAGCAGGACCAGGAGCCAAAGTCAATGCCAGCCAAATTCAAACACCGGAGCCAGAATCAGATACCGGTAAGTTGAGAGGGTGAGTAGCGCAGTGAATCAGCCAATGCAAACCTCAGCTGCAACAACAACAACAACAATAAAGGCTGCGGTTTGTGAACCAAGGCAGCCCATCAGCATGTAGTCTTGCGACCACCTGTTGTGACCACCTGTGCGAAGCACTTTCGAGTCCCGACTCTCCGGTGGTTTTATTTCCTCTGGCATTTGTTTGCAACACTGCCATGCAAGATTTCCACTGTGCAGAGATGTCAGAGAGTCCCTAGATACAATCTCAGCAGAGCGTGCCTTGACTGAGTCTCTAGAGGGCGCTACGCTTCAGCTACATCACGGCGGCGCTTCAGCTACAGCCAAGGCGGCCTGGGGCGCCCAGTGGTGGCTGCCAAGCAGCCTGTCCCAGGTGCGCTGGTGCCTACTGTGGTGCCCGACATGCTCCCTTGCAGCGTCCCCCTCCCAGCCCACCTGCTTCTCCTCGAATCTCGTACATGTCCCAAGGAAGGTCTTGGCCGACTGGGCCGTCAAGCCATTGACGGTGGTCTGCACCCGGGCGCCCGTGGCCTTGGACACACGTTCCAAGTCAGGGAGCTCGACCTAGCGCGCAGCGCAGGCAGAGGATTTTATGTACCAATGCTCGACACAGGCAGGATATTATGTACAAGTGCACGACACAGGCAGGATGTAATGTACAAATGCACGAAACGGGAAGGAAGCAGAAAATTGTCGAGGTGTGGAACACCGGTACTGGTACAGATGCCTGACATCAGGGCAAGATGCCGGATACTAATTTCATTCAAATTATAATTGCAGGAAACTGGTAAGATGTTGAAGATGTTTTGTGGGCGAAGGTGTACAACATCGGCAGGGAGCAGAAATGTACCGGTGATCAAACCGCTGCCTGGACATGAATCTAAATACAGCACATAATGTCGAGCATGTACGGCATATAGTGGTGGCAGATATTCTTTAGTATGGCATATAGTGTATTCTTTTGTACAACAGATACTCTTTTGTTACCAGGGGGATCACAAAGCCAAGGTGGCTGATGCACATGGTCCCATCAGCGATTGAAAAAACCTTACTAGGGGGCAGAGACTGAGAAAGTGCATGCAAATCTCCTACCGCATCCTATGCAGGACAGCATGCACATCTCCTATCACACACCCCATGCAAGCATGGAAGTCAGTAGGAGCATGCAAGAATGGGTGTGGTAGAAGCAAGCAAGCATGGGCGTGTGGTAGAGGCATGCAGCCCCGTGCCTCCGTGTATGCCGACACTCACCCTGCCCGCACAGAACACATTCCGGTCGGCAAAGTACTGCGTGGCGAGGTCGCCAATAGCAAGCCGCGAGAGCACAATGCTTGCGCCCGACTCAACGCACTTTGCCAGCTTCTCATAGATGATGTTCCACTCTGCGTCCACAATCGACTGGTATTGCGCTGGGTCGTCCAGTCGGATCTGCGGGCACAGGGTTATTCAGAGTTTGGGATTGGCCAGCTTCTTATAGACGATGTTTCACTCTGCGTCCACATTGGACTGGTCCGGCCCTGGATCACCCAGGCAGATCTACACAGAAAAAGGCGGTACGAGATCCAGGGTGCAGCATTTCGAACCCTGACCACCCGGTGCTTTGTGGTTCACAAACCTCGACGTACACAGAACGCAGCGGTCATTAATCCAGGTTTCACAGATCGTAAACCCTGATTTACACGGAATCAGGGGTTTGAGAATCATGGTGTAGGTTTCATCGGCCCTACAGAACATACAAAACCTCTAGGGCCAGTCCAAGCCATGTCCAAGCCTGTTCACTTCCATATCCATAGCTTTATACATGCATTGTAGACCCACGCCTCGCCTCCACTCAACTGCTCACTCCCCCCCCTTGATAACCCAACCTCACACTGCGCACCTCTGCCATCTTTTCGTCCCCCTTCCTCTTCACCCCTCCCTTCACCTTTATCCTCCCCACCCTTGCTGTCTCTCCCTTCACCTCCCCTCCCTCCCTTCCCCACTCCTTCCCATCCTTTCCACCTTTCTCCCTCTCACTCCATTCCCATCTTTCTCCCCTCCCCCCCCCCCCCCATCCTCCCCACTTACGCTCCTTCTCTCCTCCCCTCCCTTCCCCCCTCCCTTCCTTCCCACCTCCTCTCTCCTCTCCTACCCCTCCTCCCCCCCCTATTTCCTCCCCTCCCCTCCCCCTTCCTCCCCACCTCCACCCCATCTCCCCACCACCAACCTCTGCGTTCTCCCTCTCCGACTTGATCTCCAGCTCCATGTTGAGGAGCAGCACCTTGGGGTTATCAAAGCTCTTGGGCTGCTGCTCAAAGCCGGCATAGCTGAACGTCTTTTTAAACGCGACGCCGTCCACCAGAAAGGAGTCGCGGAGGCCACCACCCTGTGTAATAAAACAAAAAGGTGCACATGATTGAAATCGGCTATCGTGGGAAGTCAAAGCTCTTGGGCTGCTGTGCTGTGGTGTAGGCTTCGCAATGCCACTAGAGCATCTGGCGCCAGGTGCTGTAGTGGCATTGCGAAGCCTACACCACAACATGCTGCTTAAAGCCATCAGATCTGGCACCTCCCCCTCACCTGAACCTTTTTCATCCCGACCAGTTTCAGGTCCAGGGAGACGGGATCCAGCTTGGACACCGCGTCCACGACCATCTGGGCGAAAAACTCCTTTTCGCCGCTCACCTGCAAACAGCGACACATTGTTTAGAGTGGTGGCCAAGTTGGGGAAGGGTGTTGCAGAGCAGGAGAATGACAGGGGGTAGGGTTTAGGGGGGGGGGGCCTAATTGGAGGTCGGACAGGTAAGAGGGCGTTGCAGGGCAGGGGAATAATAGGGGACAGGGTATAGGGGGGGGTGACTATGTGGAGGATTGGCAGGGTTGAAGGGTGTTGCATAGCAGGGTAATTCCAGGGGGTAGGGTCGATTTCTGGGGGGGCTCAGTGGAGGATTGGCAGGGTTGAAGGGTCCTTACAATCCACGCCCCAGGATGTACTAATTTATTTATGAAGGGTGTTGCAGAGCAGGGGAATGGCAGTAGACTGGGGTTCAGATCGCACATGCGACCCATTGTAGATTTTATCCAGCGGCCTCAACAGCGTACCATCAAAAGTGAGCAGTGCACATCCAGAGACATACAGAATTGCCAAAATTCATGTTACTGTACTTGCTGGTGTTCACCAGTGGCGATAATTTAAATTGGACATAATTCGAGTGCACGTGCCATGAATTGCATGCATCACATGTCATACATGCATCACATGTCATACATGCATCACATGTCATACATGCATCAAATGTCATACATGCATCACTTTGAATGCATGCATCAATTTCTAACCATGCATCGTCCTGCAGACCTCAGACTCCCAGCTTGTCATCAGGTCTCCCCTTTCAGGACGGCTCAGATCTCCAAGGTGAACAATAATTTAGCTGTATGGAAAATCACCAGGGGCATGACCACGTGTACACAAGTGCTTGCTAATGTGTGCTTCGGTTGCCATTCTGCTACATGACAGAGGCGGCGGGGGGCTTGGTGCAGCAGGCTCTGCGGCATAGGCCGCCGGCCAATGTTCTGTCCCCGATGACCCGGTAGTGGCCGCATAGCACGTGGCCTAAAGAAGTGGTTTGGTGCATGTGTATGCTTGTATGCAGGCATCGTCTTGCAGATCTCAGACTCCCAGCTTGTCATCAGGCCTCCCCTTTCAGGGCGGCTCAGATCTCCATGGTGAACAATAATTTAGCTGTATGGAAAATCATCAAGGGCATGACCACGTGTGCATGTCTGCTTGCTCTAGCGTGCTTTGGTTGCAATTTTGCTACATCACAGACAGAGGCGGCGGGGGGGCTTGGGGCAGCAGGCTCTTCCATATGGGCCACCGGCCTATGTTGTGTCCCCCATTGACCCAGCAGTGGCTGCATAGCAGCTGGTCTAAGGAAATGGTTTGGTGCATGTGTATGCTTGTATGCAGGCATCGTCTCGCAGACCTCAGACTCCCAGCTTGTCATCAGGCCTCCCCTTTCAGGGCGGCTCAGATCTCCAAGGTGAACACTAATTTAGCTGTATGGAAAATCATCATGGGTGTGGGCATGCTGCATGCGTGTGAATTCATGCGAGGCGTCCATGCCACCCAGGGTTTAGAACGGTGCACACCCAATGCCCTGCTGAACGCTCAGTCGCGTGGGGCTGGCAGGCGACGAGCAACCTCAACTCCAGCTGCCACGCACAGTCAGGACCATGACGCAGCCATGACACCCCCATGGCAGTTGTCAGTGCACTTCAAGTCGTCAGCTACCCTATAGCTCTGCCCTGTCCCTACGGCCTCACTTGCTTAGGGTTTCTGCCTTACTTGTTTCTGCCCCAGTTTCTGCCTCAGATTTAAGAGGTTTCTGCCCCAGGTTTTGAGGTTCCGGGGCCTCGGTTTTTGCCTCACTAGTTTTGGTTTCAGGTGTCAACCCTTGCCCATAGTCAAGTCTTGACCCCTTCCCCATAGCTTGCGTCTCAAACTAGCTTTGAATTGAGCATGGTAATGGCACACTTCTTCAGCATATCCTGGTTCTCCACATCGATAGTAAGGGGTTTTGAGGGCCCCAGGGTATCAACCTGATCCAGCGGCGCGTCTCTCACCAGCTTCGAGTTGAGCGTGGTCATGGCACACTTCTTCAGCATATCCTTCTTCTCCTCATCGCTCGTGCCTGCCAGGCTGATGGACAACTCCTTGATCTTGGCAATGGCTAGCGATGACGCCTGTCGGTAGGCTTTGATGATATTCTGTTGGGGAAAGCAAGAGCGGTGAAGAGTTCAAGGTTTTCGTGGAGCAGAGTTACAGTACCAGGCGGATGGGCAGCTCTTTGATCTTGGCAAAGGCTAGCGGCCAGGCCTGGCAATATGCCTTGATGATGTTATGGGTGGCGCCGCAAGAAGGCTGAGGGGGTGCAAAACAACAACTGTTAGTAAGAGACCGGGTTCAACACAACAAGGAAGCGACCAGGATCAAAAGGGAGGAAGGGACAATTCTAAAATCGACAACAAAACCGTGAAGAGGCTGGGGAAAGCAGCAACAAGGTCGTTGAGTGAGACTGGGTTATCAATAACAACAAGTTTGAAGAAGAGACAGGGTACAGACAACGGCGGGCTTAGAAGGAGACTAGGGCAATACAACAACAAGACCAATTGAGATACTGGGTTCAAAAAAAAAAGGCAAAGGCAAGATTCAGCCTTGGATCGAGGTGAGTGAAAGATGGATCTGCTGCCTGCAATACCATTCAGGCAATGCTTCTGAATTCAAAATGTGTACTAGTACTTACTTTTCTGACAGTGTCAAAAAGTGTGAACGTGGGTACGCAGCTTTGACATGCCGACATATTTTGGCCAGTGGCTAGGCTGAAATCGCCAATCCAACATACTTTCGACTCGCCCTACTGCACGCCATTGGCTACCACTCACCTAATACAGTAATACTACATTCAAGATGATTGTTCAAGCTTATTTGTCCCAGCTCTCAACGACACAACAAGCGTCGGGTGATGGTACCTAAGGTACAACATCTGGCGCAACAAGGTACCCCAGGACGCCCCATCAGAGCTTGTCCTTTACAACAGCACACCCCAGTCTTAGTGTGATTTGCTGGTGGTTGTGGTGTGGTTTGGAATAGGGCTGCCAGTGTTTCTGATGATGATCACGGTGACAGTTGCTCTCTTCTGGCACTCAACATTCTCCTCACATGCGTATGAATACATATGCCTGTGATCTTCAACAACTCGACCTGAACCCTAATTTTGAACCGAGGCGCCCAGTCACTCACCCTAGGGTGCCCCCCCTCCTCAATAAAAGGTTTGGCTTCCTTAAGAAATTCTCCTGCCAAGATGACAACCGACGTAGTGCCATCTCCAACCTGTGGGGCGAGGGGCAGCAGTATGTGCGACGCAGGATCTCTGACCAGTCACAACCATCAAAATCGCTAGGCAGAGCGATGATAAGAAGGAGCAATGTGTAGTGGCCTGGAGAATGATCACCCACCATAGTGCATTGCAACGAAAATGGCTAGGCTACTTGTTCGTTATGACAGCATGGTCAAACAAGCAAGACTGAACTGTCATGAAGATGTCATGCATGCATGCATGCCATTCGTAACACCCGTCCCACACACCTCGGCATCCTGGGACAAAGAGACATCTACTAAGCTTTTGGCTGCAGGGTGTACAATCTCCAAAAGCTTCATGATCGTGGCACCATCGTTGGATATTGTGACTTTCCCCTGCAAGCAAAATCATGTCCGACATCTATCAAGATCTTGGTGCGGGATGGTTATCAAGATAGACGCAGTGCGCTTATTGAGAAGCACGTTCGCCTTGTCAAAGACCACGTCATTTGTAATTCTCCTTTCGGAAGGTTCTGACCTGGCTGTTGTGAATAAGCTTGTCCATACCCCTTGGCCCCAGCGTTGTCCGCACGGCATCAGCGACTGCCATACATGCATTGATGTTGCTGACGAGCTGAGGGGTCCCTTGCGAAGTATCTGTCCCTTCTTTCAGGAGAATGATTTGGGGTTGCTGCGCCATCGGAGATCGCATCGGCGGAATCGGAAGTAAGCACCAAAGCAGAGAAGGCGAAGCGCTGCACCAAACAATGAACTCACCATTCCAAATCCGGACATCATTTTGCAAGATCGTCTAAGAAAGTTGGCAGAGCAGTTTCTTAACAAGCAAGGCCAAATTAATATTTAAAATTCAGCAATGTTATAATACGCCAGAGGAGGCGCGTCCATGTTGGGGCGCGTCAACACGGCAGGCCCCGACATGGCCTAGCAGAATTTAGCGCAGGTACAGAGTATGCACAGCAGGCACCATCAACGGGTCTGCTCATACCATAGTCCCTATAGCGCAAACCGCTGCGAACAGAGATCTCTTTCAGTACCCCTACGATTTCCTCCCTGCTTCGAATCAGCAATGATCTCGCAATTGAGCTGTGCTTTTGTCAGCTGCAGCTGAGCCAAGCTGCATGCCGTGTACCGTGACAGCTTGACTCCTATAACCGCATGGAAGGGTATGTCAGAGGTGGGTCATCGACCATCGCATGGGCTCGGGCTCCAAGAAGCATGGCAATGAACAACAGCTGACGACCTGAACCAGGTAGCCGCAGGCCACGACACAGCTGAGCTGAGTCGTCAGCCCTGCATAAACAGATTGCTTTTGTGCACACAAACAGACAGATTTCCGAGCTAGCTGTTGACTTTTCATCTTGCCTATCACAGTCCCCTTCGGGAGCGAGCCCCACTACTGGTGGGCGGTCCATGCACCTGGTGTGGAATCCCATCCATGCACATACTGGGAGGACCATGCACATATTGTGCGGTCCGTACATCTGCCGGGACACCCGCATACCTTCGTGGGAGCCCCCTCGCAACTGATGGAGGCCCAATTATTTGTAGTTAAATAGTACTTACAATTGTACATGCGGTACCGTACCATCAGTGTCAAGTGGCGGTATTCAATAGCTTTGGTTCCATTTTTTGTTTTGAATGAAGCTTAATTTTACCCAGCTTTGGCATGGAGGTTTTCTTTAACCTTGATTTGGTTCCTCAAAAGAATTTAAAAATCTGTTTTTGTCAAATACATTCATCTCAGCATTCTCATCTTGTAAGGAGGCCGTGTTCATGAGCCTGGCAGCGTAGGGGAAGACACCGATGCTTTGTTTCTGATTGCTGGTGGCTTCCTCGCAGCAGTCGAATGTGGATCAATGGCAGCAGCCGGCGCTTCAGCTGCATCAGTCACCTCCTGGGCTAGATCGAGTACTGTTAGCTCATTCGCAAACTTGCCCTTGCGGGAAGAAACCTGTGCTGGAATGTCCCATCCAAACACATCGTCACCAGCATCTGAAGATTGCTCGTCCCCGTACTGCGATTCCTCGGCTTCTGCTTCTGCTGCGTCTGCTTCTGCTACTGCTGCTTATGCTGCTCTTAATGCAGCTGCTACCTGCTGTGATAGCTGGACCTCAGATGAAAACAAGCGGGCAAGCGTTCTGTGGCTAGCAGTTGCTGATCCATGCCGGCCCATGCCACCGAGGGAGATTTCAACTAGTCTGTTCATATTAGATATACATATGCATATATGCGTAATAGCTTGCATTCTGAATTATAGGAGACATTATCCTACTTGGTTGTATGGATATCAGGTGGAACAGTTGTAAAAAAATCTAAAAGAGGACGCCGCTGCGGCGTTGATTTGGGGAATGCATGTTGACGAGACGACCAAGCCCCGGTCTGTATACCCTTGAAGGGGAAATGGGACTACAGCAGGTCAGCAAGGACAGGAGGAGATGCAAGCCGGCAGCAGGCAGCAATTCATATTGGCTCCTGTAGTCCTTTTGTGTCACCACTGGGGTGTGCGGCTGAATGTTTTTTTCCTTTTCTTAGACTGGAAGATAGGAGAATAATCACCTTGGCTTGCAACCCTGAGGCACAAATTACCGACGAAGCTCCAACGCGAAAAATCCAAGGCATGGTCACATGAGGCAAAGTGGCGCGAGTCACACATCATGCATGCTTTCAATGCCCCAGCGTGCAGGATCAACTTGGGGAGCAGGGATGGGCAATGGGCATGTCCTTCGAACGGTGCTAGCGACTTTTTAGAGTTGTACTGGGGCAGGCTTGGGTGGGATGCCCTGGCCTTTAAAGACGTGGTAGATGTCGTTCAGAAGTAGACGTTATCAGAGGTTGGAACTTCCTTTGTATTTATTTTCCAGCCTTTTTGCTCTGTCCCGTCACGTTTCCCCCACTTTTTCCTCCTTTCTTTTGTCATGCCCCCTTGTGTTTGTTTCCATATTTTCTCCTAACTCTTTAGTTAAGCGTTCACGCGGCCGAGCCTTTTTGAGCAGGGCCCAGAGGTGTAACGTCATTAACACATCTGTCGGAGTGCTCGCTCTACCGCCGAACCTGAAATGATAGTGTGGGCCTGGTGGTTGGGATCGCGGCCTAGACCGTAATCTCGACCGGTGATTTCGACCCCCTATGACCCCAGACCCGACATGACGCTTGTCAGTTGCAATCTCTAGCGTAAAGTACTTAGTAATGGTTGTACATGTACGCCAATTATCATTTTCACACTTTATCAGCAGTCTGATATTAGCGTGTTCCTTCTTTATGTTGCCGCTCTCATGTGAGGCAATACGCTGATCTTCTGACAGGCCAAATTAGCTCCTGCCTTGATGAGCAGCCGGTTGACTGTCGATGGCGTCATCAGGATGCGTCTCGGTAGGAAGCGTCTCGGTAGTTCCTGTTGTATACCCCAACCCTCTGTGACCGTACACACATCGCTTGGGCAGTTGGGCTCATCGCAGCTGATCCCATTCACACGGCAGTCCGCAAATTATTACTACTGCGCTACCGGTGGTGTTCGGTACCTTCATAAATGACTACTTCAGCAGGGACCACATTTATCGGGCGTATCACACCCGCTTAAAACACACCTGGCTGAACCTGTACTTTCCGAAATCCATGCCGATTGGGCGCCCCCTTTCTTTCTCTCTGCACAATCAGACACCGATCCGTACGTCCTTGAAAGCCTTTTTTTCCTTTGGCTGTTCATTGTCTCCGTCACTCGTTTCTTTGAAGCGCAGTGTGAAGAATGGAAGAACAGACGTTGTCGAACATTGTGAGCAGCGCAGACGCGGCCCTGCCATCGGGCGAGTATGCCTGGAGTGGCGACATGCTGATTCATGAGCTGGAGTCGATGAGCATGATAGACTCGGGTCCGCTTGCATCAGCATTTGGCACCGTGACTTGGCGAGGACATACCGATCCCTCATTCCCTGGTCTTGGACACGACTCGAGAAGCAACAGCAATATCAACTCGGGTCGGATGACCAAGGTGCACGAGATGCACCCATCCTCCGGCAACCACGAGGGGATGTCGTCCCGCGGGAGCCAGCTCAGTGATAACTACCAATGGCCGGGGGCAGGGACGGACGAGCACCTCCTTGGCACTGACATCCTGGAAATGCCGTCCAGGGCATCCGCCCCAGGCATTCACTTGGCATCGCATGCCCGATTCGGCCACATGCTCAGCGGGGCCAGGGGCTTCCCTCCCGGACAGCCTGGACCTGACAATGCACAGCTAGAACGCCCTGGGGGAACAGACCATCATGTAGATGGGACCTCCTCCGCAGCGCGCACCTACAGTGCCGAGCAGGGCGACGCCCTGAGCCCTGGCGACCCCAGGCTTGACTCTCCACGTCAAGCCTCTGCACACGCTGCAGCAGCACGTGATAAGCAGAACCGCGGCCAAGGATACCGCAAGCTCTGGCAGCAGGTCACAAAGGTCGGGCGCGGCCAGAAGCTCAGCGACAGCATGACACTCTCGCCAGAGGTCACGGTGAGCGCCGACTACAAACAAAACATGACCACGCCTGTGCTCTCCCTGCACCGATCGCAGTCGTTCAGACCCGGATTGCGCCTGACTGCGCACCCCCTGATACGACACCTATCGCATGCGATGCGCGCATTGCCTGTCATAATGCCCTGGGGACGGTTAATTCCGTCCTGCACCGCTGGCGAGTGACACGTTGCACACCCTTCCGACACGAACCCGACACGAACCTGCGCTGCAGTGTCGGAGCTTTCCCCCCCCCTGACCCCCACCCCCACACACACCTTCCTCCCCATACACACACCACTGTCTAGACACATCACATAGCCATGCCTGTGCTAGCACCCCTGCCCAGTTGGTCGGAATACAGAACGCCGCTCCCCTCTACAAATCCCATGTATCTTTCCTCATGTTTCCGATGTGTGCCTGTACCAGCTTTCCTCATGTGGCCATGCACATTGACACTATTAATCGATTGTATACCACTTGCAAGGCACTCATGCTTACCCCCCCCCCCCCCCCCCCATCAACTGTGTGCGCATAACCTTGAATACGCTCCCGTCTAGCTAAGCATCTGCATGTGATGTGTGCATGCACCAATTACCAGCCTCCTCCACATGGCCATGCGTCTTACCAACTGTAAGCAGTGAGCACCTGCTAATCACTCCCATGTACCGTCCCACTTGTATGCAGTGTGAGCTTGCACCACCTGCCAACCACCTCCATATAACTCGGACGTTTGTGAAATTAGCATGGAACTGCATTAGCATAAATCTGCATGGAACTGCATGCACCCTCTCCTATCCTCTCACATGTCCTATCAGCTACCCACATGCACCTTACCAGCTGTACAAAACGCACATGGTACAGCGTGCACCACATGCCAACCACACACATCCTATCAGTCACTCCCATATACATATCTAGGTGTACAATGACTGTATGGTACCGTATGTCTTGCATGCCCTGGCTACCAGCCACTCACATGTCCTATCAGCATCTCCCATGCGCATTTCTAGGTGTCCAATGCATGCATGGTACTGCATAGCTTGCATGCACTAACTACCAGCCACTCACATGTCCTTTCTGCCACTCCCATGTACATTTATAGGTGTACAATGCGAGCCTGGTCCTGCATGGCTTGCATGCACCACCTACCAGCCACGCACATGTCCTATCAGCGACTCCCATGTTCATTTCTAGGTGTGCAATGTGTGCATGGTACTGCATGGCTTGCATGCACCACCTACCAGCCACGCACATGTCCTATCAGCAACTCCCATGTTCATTTCTAGGTGTGCAATGCGTGCATGGTACTGCATGGCTTGCATGCACCACCTACCAGCCACGCACATGTCCTATCAGCATCTCCCATGCACATTTCTAGGTGTACAATGCGTGCATGGTACTGCATGGCTTGCATGCACCACCTACCAGCCACTCTATGTCCTATCAGCATCTCCCATGAATATTTCTAGGTGTACAATGCGTGCATGGTACTGCATGGCTTGCATGCACCACCTACCAGCCACTCTATGTCCTATTAGCCACTCCCATGTTCATTTCTAGGTGTACAATGCGTGCATGGTACTGCATGGCTTGCATGCACCACCTACCAGCCACGCACATGTCCTATCAGCATCTCCCATGCACATTTTGTAGGTGTACAATGCGTGCATGGTACTGCATGGCTTGCATGCACCACCCACCAGCCACGCACATGTCCTATCAGCATCTCCCATGAATATTTATAGGTTTACAATGCGTGCATGGTACTGCATGGCTTGCATGCACCACCTACCAGCCACTCTATGTCATATTAGCCACTCCCATGAATATTTCTAGGTGTGCAATGTGTGCATGGTACTGCATGGCTTGCATGCACCACCTACCAGCCACGCACATGTCCTATCAGCATCTCCCATGCACATTTCTAGGTGTACAATGCGTGCATGGTACTGCATGGCTTGCATGCACCACGTACCAGCCACGCACATGTCCTATCAGCATCTCCCATGAATATTTCTAGGTGTACAATGCGTGCATGGTACTGCATGGCTTGCATGCACCACCTACCAGCCACTCTATGTCCTATTAGCCACTCCCATGAATATTTCTAGGTGTACAATGTGTGCATGGTACTGCATGGCTTGCATGCACCACCCACCAGCCACGCACATGTCCTATCAGCATCTCCCATGAATATTTCTAGGTGTACAATGCGTGCATGGTACTGCATGGCTTGCATGCACCTACCAGCCACTCTATTTTTTTTTTTTTTTCAAAAAAAAAGAAAAAAAATTGTATGTCCTATTAGCCACTCCCATGTTCATTTCTAGGTGTACAATGCGTGCATGGTACTGCATGGCTTGCATGCACCACCCACCAGCCACGCACATGTCCTATCAGCATCTCCCATGAATATTTCTAGGTGTACAATGCGTGCATGGTACTGCATGGCTTGCATGCACCACCTACCAGCCATGCACATGTCCTATCAGCATCTCCCATGTTCATTTCTAGGTGTACAATGCGAGCATGGTGCTGCATGGCTTGCATGCACCACCTACCAGCCACGCGCATGTCCTATCAGCCACTCCCATGTACATACCAGCTCCAGTATTGAGTGAATCAGCTACATATCAGCTACATGCCAGCTACAATCCCGTCTCTGGCCGGCGGGCCCATCCATGGCCCCAGCCATTAGGTCATAATTTGTATGTCAGTCCAGGTTGTAGGCTGGTCCCAATTTGGCCTTCGGTGGCTGCGGGTAGACCCTTCTAAGGTTGATCGGTGGTCGTAAACAAAACTTGTTAACAAGCTGATAAGGAGCCACCGCTAGGTCGAACGGGACCAAACCTGGGCAGGCCTATGAGTGGTAGCCAAAGTAGCATATGGCTGGCCACAAATGGGGCTCCGGGCCTGATGCTGGCGTGAAGCCAATACGTACCTGAGACCTGAAAAAATAGGCATTGATGTAAGACGGTCTGTTACGCAGTCCAACGGCAATACCGTGTTTCTGATTAAAACCCGTTAAATTCAAAGGACACGGTAATGACGCTGATTGTCATGACTGTAAATTGCTCAACCCTGACAATTATCGCCCCCCCCCCCCCCCCCCGGTCCGCATCCCTGACCCTACACCCTGGCCCACTGTACACTTTTACCCCCCTCTCCCCCCCCCGTATCCCTGACCTTACGCCTTGCCTCTGTCCCACTGAACACAATTCGGAGGATCTGGTGCGGTTTGCCACAAAACTCCACATGGAGCACTATTACCCTTCACTTCGTATCCCTGACCCCCTACCCTGCCTCTGCCGCAATGTGTACCAGGTGGAGGATCTAGTGCGCTTCGTCACGAAACTGGCGCCGCAGGAGAAAGCTGTGCCGGCTGTTGAGCAGGTGCGGCCAGGACTGGTGGGCTGCCCGTACTGCTTGTATTGGTGTGTTTGTGTGTACTGTAATGTGAGCGCTCGGTGAGCTGCACGTACTGCTTGTGCGGGTGCGTTTTTGTGAACCATATTGTACGCGTGTGGTGGGCTGCACATACTGCTTGTGCGTGTGCGTATGTGTGAACCGTATTGTACGCGTGTGGTGGGCTGCACATACTGCTTGTGCGGGTGCGTTTGTGTGAATCATATTGTACGCGTGTGGTGTGCTGCACGTACTGCTTGTGCGGGTGCGTTTGTGTAAACCATATTGTACGCGTGTGGTGGGCTGCACGTACTGCTTGTGCGGGTGCGTTTGTGTGAACCATATTGTACGCGTGTGGTGGGCTGCACTTACTGCTTATGCGGGTGCGTTTGTGTAAACCATATTGTATGCGTGTGGCGGGCTTCAAGTACCAGTTTTATGGGCGCCTGTGCGCATGCTGTTCGGGCCAGGCGTGGTTGGCTGCGCGTACTGTCATGCACATTTTTCTTCATACCGTGTGTGCATGTTAGCTCGCTGGGCGCTCGTGTGTTCCTTCTATATCTTGTCAATCTTCTCTCCGCCCGACCCTGCACCCTTTTCTCCCCACACTTTCCGACCCGCCTTGGAGGAACCCTCTTGTCATCTTCTTCCCCAAGGCCTGCACTTCCTGGACAGCAGTGCCATATCTTGCACAAACGAAGTATTTCCCGTGCCAGTCCTTTCAAAGTCTTTCTCAGCGAGTCTCCTATACCCATCAACACCTCTCTCTCCGACCCGATAATGCACCCCTTTCTCCTCCCCACATATGCCACACTAACCCTGGGATCTTCTCTTACTTTTGTACAGGGCCTGCACTTCCTGGACAGCAGTGCTGTGGCCGCTCTGCTCAAGGAGCTGTCCAAGCAGGGCCACATCAGGCGCGCCGTAGAGGTGAGTGCACTGGAAAGGGGGTCTGTTTGGGGTCACGGCCTAGAGGTAGGCTTCAGAACTTAGGTAATGAAGCTACAGTTCAGCTACAGTTCGGCTACACTTCAGCACACAAGGTGATGGCTGAAAGGGGAGGGGAGGGAAGTTAGGGCATTTCAGGCGCAGTGCAGTGGTAAGTGAGCGTGGGTAAGCAGGGGCACATCAGGCACACGTTAGACCGGTATGAATACCTGAGTGGGGGAAGGGAGGATGCTGGACAGCACACGAAGTGATAGCGGGGAGGGGAGGGGGTGGGGGGGGGAGCAGGGACACATCAGACGCAGTGTGGTGGGGTGTGTGCTTGGATAACCAGGGGGCACATCAGGCGTGCTGTACCGGTGTTAGCTACCTCCTCCTTAATTCCTCCTCTACTGCCAACCCCGCCTTCCCCTCGATGCCACGCAGATCTTTGACTGGGTGTGTGCCCTGGTCCCGGAGCATGAGCTACACTCCCCCCTCCCCCCTCCCCCCTCCCCCTCCCCCCTCCCCCTCTTCCCTCCCCCTCTCCCCTCCCCCCTCCCCCTCCCCTTAATTCCTCCCCACCTGCTGGGTGCCTGGGTCCCCCTTCCACCCACCCTCAAACACAGATATTTGACTGGTTGCGCGCACTGGGCCCGGAGCATGAGCTACACTCCCCCCCCCTCCTCCCCCCTCCTCAATTCTTTCCCACCTGCCGGGCCCCCCTCCCCCTCCCTGCCACGCAGATCTTTGACTGGTTGCGCGCTATGGGCCCGGAGCATGAGTTGCACCGCTTGTGTGACCTGTACACGTACACGACGATGATCTCTCAGGTGAGCCCTAAACCCCAAAACCTGAACCCTAAACTCTTAGCCCTTAATCCTTAAACCTTAACCTGACCTTCACACGTGCACGACGATGATCTCTCTGGTGAGCCCTAACCCCCAAACCCTGAACCCTAAACTCTTAGCCCTTAATCCTTTAACCTAAACCCGACCTTCACACGTGCACAACGATGATCTCTCAGGTGAGCCCTAAACCCTGAGTCTCAGCTGGGGCCTGAACCCTACACCTCAGGCAAACGGAGGCCAGAGTGTAGCAGGCATGACCTGAGACACGGTGGAGGAGCCGCGGCGTAACTCCTCGAGCTCCAAGCAGACGCCCTAAGAGCGCAATTTGGATCCCAGACGGTAGAGACGCTATCGCGCTTGAAGGGTTACAAAACCTGCGCCTCACTACGTGGAGGGCGGGTTTTGGGTCCCGGGCAATAGGCTACGCTGCCTGCCCGGGCGGCTGCTTGGACCTCTTGGAGCCGCTTCTTTAAATGTTGCCGAAAACTATTCATAAACACCTTTATACCTCACCGAAGCCCTTTAATAATTCCCCTTAAATACAAATTAGAGAACACGTACTTGGATAGCTAGCTGTTATTCATAATTTAGTTGAATTTTTAATCCATAGTACTTTTTACTTATAGTAAGCTGAAAGGGCCTATACTCTGATGCGTGTTGTGCACTCACCGTCTGGGACCCGAATTGGGTGAAAATCCCCCTGCTCCGCACCGTAGCGAGCGAGTTGAGGGCACCATCAGTGTTTCATTTTTCTCTAAAGCGTGAAGCGCTTCCGCGACTTAAGAGAATTGGAGAGGCAAAGGAGCTCCCTAAAGGGGGGTCACTTTGCCTCTCCAATTCTCTAAAGACGCATACCGTCTGGGACCCGAATTTACTTCTTGGAGCTACACATCTACCATCTGTGACCCTTATTGTGCCGCACCACGCTTTTAAGAATCATCGGGATTACTCAGGGTCCCTGAGGGCACTCAAGCAGAGTAATCCCGATGATTCTCTAAAGCGGGATCCTCAAATCAGGTAATCACCCTTAACCTCCTGTACCTCCTGAATCCTTGCTGCTAGGCCCTTACCGGATCTAGATCTATGTGTCGATCCTTACCCCTTGCTGCCTAGACCCTACCGGGTCTAGATGTATCCGCTTCCTGATTTCTCGCTTCTGGGACCCCGCCCTATCTAGATCAGTGTGCCTGTGATCTTGGGCCTGCCCTCCTTCAGTGCAGACCGCACCAGTAGCTGCGCCGCTTGTGCCGCTTGCTGAAGGTAGTGCCCCCTCCATATCTAGATCAGTTTGCCTGTGATCTTGGGCCTGCCCTCCTTCAGTGCAGACCTCACCAGTAGCTGCGCCGCTTGTGCCGCTTGCTGAAGGTAGTGCCCCCTCCATATCTAGATCAGCGTGCTGTGATCTTGGGCCTGCCCTCCTTCAGTGCAGACCGCACCAGTAGCTGCGCCGCTTGTGCCGCTTGCTGAAGGTAGTGCCCCCTCCATAGCTAGATCAGCGAGCTGTGATCTTCGGCCTGCCCTCCTTCAGTGCAGACCTCACCAGTAGCTGCGCCGCTTGTGCCGCTTGCTGAAGGTAGTGCCCCCTCCATATCTAGATCAGCGTGCTGTGATCTTGGGCCTGCCCTCCTTCAGTGCAGACCGCACCAGTGGCTGCGCCGCTTGTGCCGCTTGCTGAAGGTAGTGCCCCCACCTTATCTAGATCAGCGTGCTGTGATCTTGGGCCTGCCCTCCTTCAGTGCAGACCTCACCAGTAGCTGCGCCGCTTGTGCCGCTTGCTGAAGGTAGTGCCCCCTCCATATCTAGATCAGCGTGCTGTGATCTTGGGCCTGCCCTCCTTCAGTGCAGACCGCACCAGTAGCTGCGCCGCTTGTGCCGCTTGCTGAAGGTAGTGCCCCCACCTTCTCTAGATCAGTGTGCCTGTGATCTTGGGCCTGCCCTCCTTCAGCGCAGACCGCACCAGTAGCTGCGCCGCTTGTGCCGCTTGCTGAAGGTAGTGCCCCCTCCATATCTAGATCAGCGTGCTGTGATCTTGGGCCTGCCCTCCTTCAGTGCAGACCTCACCAGTAGCTGCGCCGCTTGTGCCGCTTGCTGAAGGTAGTGCCCCCACCTTCTCTAGATCAGTGTGCCTGTGATCTTGGGCCTGCCCTCCTTCAGTGCAGACCGCACCAGTAGCTGCGCCGCTTGTGCCGCTTGCTGAAGGTAGTGCCCCCACCTTATCTAGATCTGTGTGCCTGTGATCTTGGGCCTGCCCTCCTTCAGTGCAGACCTCACCAGTAGCTGCGCCGCTTGTGCCGCTTGCTGAAGGTAGTACCTCCACCTTATCTAGATCTGTGTGCCTGTGATCTTGGGCCTGCCCTCCTTCAGTGCAGACCTCACCAGTAGCTGCGCCGCTTGTGCCGCTTGCTGAAGGTAGTGCCCCCACCTTATCTAGATCTGTGTGCCTGTGATCTTCGGCCTGCCCTCCTTCAGTGCAGACCGCACCAGTAGCTACGCCACTTGCTGAAGCTTCTGCCCCCAACGGATCTAGATCTGTGTGCTTTCTGACACCCTTGCTGCAAGTGGCCCCAACGGATCTAGATCTGGATACCCCAAACAAACCCTGGTGCTGCCCCCCTTCATTGCTGGTTGAGCCAGCTGGTTGCTGGTTGAACTAGCTGGAGCTCTCCGCCGCGCGCCAGAGCTTGTTGCAGGCGCGGCATTGTGTGAAATGTCCACACCTGCAGCCCTCTTACTTGAAATCAAGCCTCTACCCCGAACACCCTTCAGCTTAAGAACCCTTCATCCTGAACCTCCTTGACGCCGAACCCTTGACCCTGAGAATCCTTGACACCCTGAAAACCCTAACCCTTGACCCTTCACCCCGAATCCCTACAGTGTGGGTCGCACCAGCAGCTCCGCCGTGCGCTGGAGCTCGTGGCCGAGATGCGCGGCCGTGGGATTATGTGCAACGTCCACACCTACAGTGCCCTCATGAACGTGTGCATTAAGGCCAACGAGCTGGAGCTGGCACAGGATGTCTTTAAGCAGGTGTGGAGAGGCGGGTGTTCACACTTGTGTGTGGGGTGGGGTGTGTCCACACTTTCATTACGAGGGATCTCATGAGGGCGCTGCGGGCTTGGGAATGGTCAATGTGTGGGGGATCGCTGTGTGCTGTCACTTGGTCGCTGACACATGAGCCTGATTGATCTGCAGGACCAAGCATCCCCCCCTCCCAACCCTTTACCCGCCTCCCTGCATATGGTGGAGGAGGGCCGTGCTCCCCAACCTAGTGACGTACAATATCCTGATTAACGTGTGGAGCCAAGGATCCACCCCACCCCCACCCTCACCCCAACACCAACCCCAATTTCAACCCTCACCCCACTCCCCGTCGGCCACCCCCACCCTCACCCCGCCCCCCACTGGCCACCCCAACCCTCACTCCAACCCCTACCCCTACCCCTACCCCAACCCCTACCCCTACCCCTACCCCTACCCCTACCCCTACCCCTACCCCAACCCCTACCCCAACCCCTACCCCTCCCTACCCCCAACCCCAACCCCAACCCCTACCCCTCCCTACCCCCAACCCCTACCCCAACCCCAACCCTAACCCCAATCCCAACCCTAACCCCACCCCACCCCAAGTCACCAACCCCTATCCCATCCCAACCAGATGGTGGAGAAGGGCTATGGGCCCCATCCTGATCGTTTAAATAAGCGTTATCGAGCACACTACGAAGCATTTTACCCCTAATCCCTAACCCCTAACCCCTTACCCCTAACCCTACCCCATCACCGTTGATGGTGGAGGAGGGCTGTGCTTCCTAACCTGATCTTTAAATCAGCGTCATTAAGGATCTAACCCCTAATACCTAACCCCTAACCCCCAAGCCCCAACCCCTTACCCCTTACCCTACCCCGTCACCGTAGATGGTGGAGGAGGGCTGTGCGCCCAACCTAGTGACGTACAACATTCTGATCGATGTCCATGTGAAGAACGGGCACTGGGAGGATGCGGTCTCGCTGCTGGACACGCTGGAGGGACAGGTGGGGAGGGAGCGGGGTGTGACGTCTTAGTGGAAAGGGTGTGACGTCTCAAGTGGGAAGGGTGTGACATTTCAGTGGAAAAGGTGTGATAGCACAGTGAAAGGGGAGGATGCAGTATCGCTGCTGGACACACTGGCGGGACAGGTGGGGGGAGCGGGGTGTGTCGTCTCAGTGGAAAGGGGAAAGGGTGTGACATCTCAGTGGAAAGGGTTTGATATGACATCTCTGTGGAAAGGGTGTGGCATCTCAGTGGAAAGGGTGTGACATCTCAGTGGAAAGGGTGTGACATCTCAGTGGAAAGGGTGTGACATCTCAGTGGAAAGGGTGTGACATCTCAGTGGAAAGGGTGTGGCATCTCAGTGGAAAGGGTGTGACATCTCAGCGGAAAGGGTGTGACATCTCAGTGGAAAGGGTGTCATGTGTCAGTGGAGAAGGTGGGACGTCCGTCTCAGTGGAAAGAGTGTGACGTCTCAGTGGACAGGGTGTGACGTCTCATTGGAAAAGGTGTGATTGCACAGTGAGAAGGGAGGACGCGGTGTTGCTGCTGGACATGCTGGACGGGTAGGTGGGGGAGCGGGGTGTCACGTCAAAGTGGAAATGGCATCCTAGCCGAGGCCGGCAGCCAGGACACCGTCATTAGCGCTCCCTGCAACAAGGGCGTCCAAGCGCTTCCGCTCGCACACACACACACACTCGGACACACACACACACACACACACACACTCGGACACACACACACACTCGGACACACACTCGCACACACACACTCGGACACACACACACACACAGCCCCCCCCACAGGTTTTATTCTGACTGTGTGTTGGTCCCCAAAAAGGGAGAAATGCGCGTGTGTTCGGGAAGGAGAGGAGAGGGAGAGTGAAAAGGGAGGGAAAGAGGGGGGGGAGAGGGGATGGGAACATTGACATAAATATTTCCCGTACGGCAACACACTGTGAGACCCCCCCCCCCCCTACACACACCTGAACCCCTCCTGTCCTATCTCCTGTCTCTCTCTCCCCCTGTTCCAGGGCATTCAAGCCGAGGCCCGTACCTACAACACGGTCATTAGCGCCTGCAACAAGGGCGGGCAGCCGGAGAATGCGCTGGTGGTATACGACCGCATGCTGGCGGCTGGCGTCAAGCCGTCCACCACAACGTACACGGCGCTGATCAGCGCATACGGGAAGCGGGGCATGGTGAGGGATAGGGTTAGGGGAAGTGGGGCATGGTCAGTGATGGGGGGGGGGGGGGGCGATTTTTTTTATGGAGCAAAGCATCTTCGAAGGGGCTGACCTGCGCATACGGGAAGCGGGGCATGGTGAGGGATGGGGCTAGTGGAAGGGAAGGGGGGGGGGGGGTGGCAGTATGCATTGCAAGGGCCGAAGGCACTACCCCCCCTCCATCCTGATCCCACTCCCTCCCTCCTTTCCCTTGAGTTGCTCTTCCTTGAACCCGCTCTCCCCACCCACGTAGGTGGAGAAGGGGTTGGCGGTATTTCAGAGCATTATTCACCTCTCCCCCTCCCACCTGCCCCCCCCCCCCCCCCGCCCCTTAAAGCCACTCTTTCCCACAGCCCGCTCTCCTAACTCAGGTGGAGACGGCGCTGAGTATTGTTTAGAGCATGTCGCCTCTCTCTCTCCCTTCTGCCCCCTGTCCCCCTGATACCTCTCTCCCTCTCCTTCCTGCCCCTTCCTCTCCGTTCCCCTAAGCTGCTGTTTTCCCGCACCTGCTCTCTCCCCTAGGTGGAGAAGGCGTCGGAGATCTTTCAGGAAATAAGTCACCGCTCCCCTTCTTACCTGCTCCCCTCTCGCTCCCTCTTCCCGCTCTCCCCCTCCTAGGTGGAGAAGGCGTTGGAGATCTTTCAGGACATAAGTCATTTCTCCCCCTCCCACCGGCTCCCCTCTCGCTCCCTCCCCCCGCTCTCCCCCTCCTAGGTGGAGAAGGCGTTGGAGATCTTTCAGGACATGAGCCGGCGTGGCTGTGAGCGGAATGTGATTACTTACTCCTCGCTCATTTCAGCGTGTGAGAAGGTGGGTTTAGGGTAACGGTTTCATCGCATGGGTGTACAGGTGTGTAGGGGGGGTGAGCGGAATGTGATTACCTACTCCTCGCTCATTTCAGTTTGTGAGAAGGTGGGGTTTTATTGAATGGTTGTATGTACAGGTGCGGGTGGGTGGGTGCGCGTGTGTGTGGACGTGCATTGCCCGTCTATCGCTCATTTCAGCTTGTGAGAAGGTGGTCATAGCTGAGTGGGTGCGGGTGGGGTGGTGAGTGGAATGTGATTCCGTACTCCTGGCTCTTTTCAGCTTGGAGGGAGAGGTGCAGGCCTTTGTGTAGGCGCTAAAGAGGTGGTGAGTGTTGGTGAGTGTTTAGTGTTGGAGGTCTTCCCTCCCTTGTCTAGTGCGGGTGTGGTGGTGAGTGGTGGTGAGTGGAAGGTCGTCACTTCCTACTCTCTTATTTGAGCGTGCCAGGAGGCTTGTTTCTTTGAGTGGGTGTGCGAACATGTTCGGGTGGGTGTGGCAGTGAGAGGAAAGCCCTAAACCCTAAACCCTCACCATCCTCCTTTATACTCTTAGGCTGGCCGATGAGAATTGGCACTGGATCTACTGGCGCGCATGCAGCTCGTGATCACCCTGAACTCCTTCATCTTTGTAATTTATACTCAGGCTGGTCGATGGGAGTTAGCGCTGATCACTTTCAACTCCCTCATCTTTGCAATTCATACTCAGGCTGGCCGCTGGGAGTTGGCATTGGACCTTCTCGCACGCATGCAGCGTGAGGGCTGCAAGCCGAACGTGGTCACCTACAACTCCCTCATCGCTGCATGTGCGCACCATGGGGGGCCCTGGGAGAAGGCAGCTGAGCTGTTTGACCGTATGCAGGCTGAGGTGAGCAGGGGGGAGGATGCAGGGGACAGGGGGAGGCGAGCGAGGAGTGAGTGGTGGGAGGTGAGTAAGGGAAGGCGGCTGAGCTGTTTGACCGCATGCAGGAGTGAGTGGTGGGAGGTGAGCGGGGGAAGGATGCGGGGTGGACGGTGGGGCAGGTGGAGGCGTGCAAGGAGTTAATGGGGGGAGGTGTGAGGTGAGCGGGAGATGGAAGCAGGAGGGGGAAGGGAGGTGTAGACAGGGAGGGGAGGAGCAGGGAGTAGGGGAGGCGAGTAAGGGCAGGTGAACGGGAGGAGGTGAGAGATGACACGGGGGAGGTTATAATTGATTTAAGGATCTCTTAGGAATGAAAGAGGAGTTGTACAAGGTATTTCCTTTTTGCAAGTACGAGCAAGCCTCCCTGGCCCCTCGAGGGGACAGTAAGACAGCTTCCAGTGGTGGGAAGTCTGTGAGGCGAAGGAACCCTGAACCCCAGACTAGGTGGGGAGTCTGTGAGGCGGAGGTCGAGCTGTTTTAACGCGATGGGCAGGTGGATATGAGCGGGGGCAGTGAAGGTGGAAGTGGGGAGATGTATGCGGGAAGGAGGAAGCAGGGGAGAAGGCGATGCCTGTTAGGGTGGTGGGAAAGTGGGGAGATGTATGCGGGAAGGAGGAAGCAGGGGAGAAGGCGATGCCTGTTAGGGTGGTGGGAAAGTGGGGAGATGTATGCGGGAAGGAGGAAGCAGGGGAGAAGGCGATGCCTGTTAGGGTGGTGGGAAAGTGGGGAGATGTATGCGGGAAGGAGGAAGCAGGGGAGAAGGCGATGCCTGTTAGGGTGGTGGGAAAGTGGGGAGATGTATGCGGGAAGGAGGAAGCAGGGGAGAAGGCGATGCCTGTTAGGGTGGTGGGAAAGTGGGGAGATGTATGCGGGAAGGAGGAAGCAGGGGAGAAGGCGATGCCTGTTAGGGTGGTGGGAAAGTGGGGAGATGTATGCGGGAAGGAGGAAGCAGGGGAGAAGGCGATGCCTGTTAGGGTGGTGGGAAAGTGGGGAGATGTATGCGGGAAGGAGGAAGCAGGGGAGAAGGCGATGCCTGTTAGGGTGGTGGGAAAGTGGGGAGATGTATGCGGGAAGGAGGAAGCAGGGGAGAAGGCGATGCCTGTTAGGGTGGTGGGAAAGTGGGGAGATGTATGCGGGAAGGAGGAAGCAGGGGAGAAGGCGATGCCTGTTAGGGTGGTGGGAAAGTGGGGAGATGTATGCGGGAAGGAGGAAGCAGGGGAGAAGGCGATGCCTGTTAGGGTGGTGGGAAAGTGGGGAGATGTATGCGGGAAGGAGGAAGCAGGGGAGAAGGCGATGCCTGTTAGGGTGGTGGGAAAGTGGGGAGATGTATGCGGGAAGGAGGAAGCAGGGGAGAAGGCGATGCCTGTTAGGGTGGTGGGAAAGTGGGGAGATGTATGCGGGAAGGAGGAAGCAGGGGAGAAGGCGATGCCTGTTAGGGTGGTGGGAAAGTGGGGAGATGTATGCGGGAAGGAGGAAGCAGGGGAGAAGGCGATGCCTGTTAGGGTGGTGGGAAAGTGGGGAGATGTATGCGGGAAGGAGGAAGCAGGGGAGAAGGCGATGCCTGTTAGGGTGGTGGGAAAGTGGGGAGATGTATGCGGGAAGGAGGAAGCAGGGGAGAAGGCGATGCCTGTTAGGGTGGTGGGAAAGTGGGGAGATGTATGCGGGAAGGAGGAAGCAGGGGAGAAGGCGATGCCTGTTAGGGTGGTGGGAAAGTGGGGAGATGTATGCGGGAAGGAGGAAGCAGGGGAGAAGGCGATGCCTGTTAGGGTGGTGGGAAAGTGGGGAGATGTATGCGGGAAGGAGGAAGCAGGGGAGAAGGCGATGCCTGTTAGGGTGGTGGGAAAGTGGGGAGATGTATGCGGGAAGGAGGAAGCAGGGGAGAAGGCGATGCCTGTTAGGGTGGTGGGAAAGTGGGGAGATGTATGCGGGAAGGAGGAAGCAGGGGAGAAGGCGATGCCTGTTAGGGTGGTGGGAAAGTGGGGAGATGTATGCGGGAAGGAGGAAGCAGGGGAGAAGGCGATGCCTGTTAGGGTGGTGGGAAAGTGGGGAGATGTATGCGGGAAGGAGGAAGCAGGGGAGAAGGCGATGCCTGTTAGGGTGGTGGGAAAGTGGGGAGATGTATGCGGGAAGGAGGAAGCAGGGGAGAAGGCGATGCCTGTTAGGGTGGTGGGAAAGTGGGGAGATGTATGCGGGAAGGAGGAAGCAGGGGAGAAGGCGATGCCTGTTAGGGTGGTGGGAAAGTGGGGAGATGTATGCGGGAAGGAGGAAGCAGGGGAGAAGGCGATGCCTGTTAGGGTGGTGGGAAAGTGGGGAGATGTATGCGGGAAGGAGGAAGCAGGGGAGAAGGCGATGCCTGTTAGGGTGGTGGGAAAGTGGGGAGATGTATGCGGGAAGGAGGAAGCAGGGGAGAAGGCGATGCCTGTTAGGGTGGTGGGAAAGTGGGGAGATGTATGCGGGAAGGAGGAAGCAGGGGAGAAGGCGATGCCTGTTAGGGTGGTGGGAAAGTGGGGAGATGTATGCGGGAAGGAGGAAGCAGGGGAGAAGGCGATGCCTGTTAGGGTGGTGGGAAAGTGGGGAGATGTATGCGGGAAGGAGGAAGCAGGGGAGAAGGCGATGCCTGTTAGGGTGGTGGGAAAGTGGGGAGATGTATGCGGGAAGGAGGAAGCAGGGGAGAAGGCGATGCCTGTTAGGGTGGTGGGAAAGTGGGGAGATGTATGCGGGAAGGAGGAAGCAGGGGAGAAGGCGATGCCTGTTAGGGTGGTGGGAAAGTGGGGAGATGTATGCGGGAAGGAGGAAGCAGGGGAGAAGGCGATGCCTGTTAGGGTGGTGGGAAAGTGGGGAGATGTATGCGGGAAGGAGGAAGCAGGGGAGAAGGCGATGCCTGTTAGGGTGGTGGGAAAGTGGGGAGATGTATGCGGGAAGGAGGAAGCAGGGGAGAAGGCGATGCCTGTTAGGGTGGTGGGAAAGTGGGGAGATGTATGCGGGAAGGAGGAAGCAGGGGAGAAGGCGATGCCTGTTAGGGTGGTGGGAAAGTGGGGAGATGTATGCGGGAAGGAGGAAGCAGGGGAGAAGGCGATGCCTGTTAGGGTGGTGGGAAAGTGGGGAGATGTATGCGGGAAGGAGGAAGCAGGGGAGAAGGCGATGCCTGTTAGGGTGGTGGGAAAGTGGGGAGATGTATGCGGGAAGGAGGAAGCAGGGGAGAAGGCGATGCCTGTTAGGGTGGTGGGAAAGTGGGGAGATGTATGCGGGAAGGAGGAAGCAGGGGAGAAGGCGATGCCTGTTAGGGTGGTGGGAAAGTGGGGAGATGTATGCGGGAAGGAGGAAGCAGGGGAGAAGGCGATGCCTGTTAGGGTGGTGGGAAAGTGGGGAGATGTATGCGGGAAGGAGGAAGCAGGGGAGAAGGCGATGCCTGTTAGGGTGGTGGGAAAGTGGGGAGATGTATGCGGGAAGGAGGAAGCAGGGGAGAAGGCGATGCCTGTTAGGGTGGTGGGAAAGTGGGGAGATGTATGCGGGAAGGAGGAAGCAGGGGAGAAGGCGATGCCTGTTAGGGTGGTGGGAAAGTGGGGAGATGTATGCGGGAAGGAGGAAGCAGGGGAGAAGGCGATGCCTGTTAGGGTGGTGGGAAAGTGGGGAGATGTATGCGGGAAGGAGGAAGCAGGGGAGAAGGCGATGCCTGTTAGGGTGGTGGGAAAGTGGGGAGATGTATGCGGGAAGGAGGAAGCAGGGGAGAAGGCGATGCCTGTTAGGGTGGTGGGAAAGTGGGGAGATGTATGCGGGAAGGAGGAAGCAGGGGAGAAGGCGATGCCTGTTAGGGTGGTGGGAAAGTGGGGAGATGTATGCGGGAAGGAGGAAGCAGGGGAGAAGGCGATGCCTGTTAGGGTGGTGGGAAAGTGGGGAGATGTATGCGGGAAGGAGGAAGCAGGGGAGAAGGCGATGCCTGTTAGGGTGGTGGGAAAGTGGGGAGATGTATGCGGGAAGGAGGAAGCAGGGGAGAAGGCGATGCCTGTTAGGGTGGTGGGAAAGTGGGGAGATGTATGCGGGAAGGAGGAAGCAGGGGAGAAGGCGATGCCTGTTAGGGTGGTGGGAAAGTGGGGAGATGTATGCGGGAAGGAGGAAGCAGGGGAGAAGGCGATGCCTGTTAGGGTGGTGGGAAAGTGGGGAGATGTATGCGGGAAGGAGGAAGCAGGGGAGAAGGCGATGCCTGTTAGGGTGGTGGGAAAGTGGGGAGATGTATGCGGGAAGGAGGAAGCAGGGGAGAAGGCGATGCCTGTTAGGGTGGTGGGAAAGTGGGGAGATGTATGCGGGAAGGAGGAAGCAGGGGAGAAGGCGATGCCTGTTAGGGTGGTGGGAAAGTGGGGAGATGTATGCGGGAAGGAGGAAGCAGGGGAGAAGGCGATGCCTGTTAGGGTGGTGGGGAAAGTGGGGAGATGTATGCGGGAAGGAGGAAGCAGGGGAGAAGGCGATGCCTGTTAGGGTGGTGGGAAAGTGGGGAGATGTATGCGGGAAGGAGGAAGCAGGGGAGAAGGCGATGCCTGTTAGGGTGGTGGGAAAGTGGGGAGATGTATGCGGGAAGGAGGAAGCAGGGGAGAAGGCGATGCCTGTTAGGGTGGTGGGAAAGTGGGAGATGTATGCGGGAAGGAGGAAGCAGGGGAGAAGGCGATGCCTGTTAGGGTGGTGGGAAAGTGGGGAGATGTATGCGGGAAGGAGGAAGCAGGGGAGAAGGCGATGCCTGTTAGGGTGGTGGGAAAGTGGGGAGATGTATGCGGGAAGGAGGAAGCAGGGGAGAAGGCGATGCCTGTTAGGGTGGTGGGAAAGTGGGGAGATGTATGCGGGAAGGAGGAAGCAGGGGAGAAGGCGATGCCTGTTAGGGTGGTGGGAAAGTGGGGAGATGTATGCGGGAAGGAGGAAGCAGGGAGAAGGCGATGCCTGTTAGGGTGGTGGGAAAGTGGGGAGATGTATGCGGGAAGGCGGAAGCAGGGGAGAAGGCGATGCCTGTTAGGGTGGTGGGAAAGTGGGGAGATGTATGCGGGAAGGAGGAAGCAGGGGAGAAGGCGATGCCTGTTAGGGTGGTGGGAAAGTGGGGAGATGTATGCGGGAAGGAGGAAGCAGGGGAGAAGGCGATGCCTGTTAGGGTGGTGGGAAAGTGGGGAGATGTATGCGGGAAGGAGGAAGCAGGGGAGAAGGCGATGCCTGTTAGGGTGGTGGGAAAGTGGGGAGATGTATGCGGGAAGGAGGAAGCAGGGGAGAAGGCGATGCCTGTTAGGGTGGTGGGAAAGTGGGGAGATGTATGCGGGAAGGAGGAAGCAGGGGAGAAGGCGATGCCTGTTAGGGTGGTGGGAAAGTGGGGAGATGTATGCGGGAAGGAGGAAGCAGGGGAGAAGGCGATGCCTGTTAGGGTGGTGGGAAAGTGGGGAGATTGCAAGGGGCAGGATATTGTGGGGAGTGTGGAAGGGGTGGGTTCGCTCCCAAAACCTCCTGGGGGTAGGGGTCCTGGGGGTAGGAGGTGCGACGAGGTGTCTGGGGGGGACGTTAACCCTGAACCCTGGACCCTACAGCATTTGCCCTATACCTGTAGCCTTAACCCTAAGCCAAAACCCTTTACTCTATACTCATGATTATGAACCCTCAGCCCTTCACCCTAATCTCTAAACTCTCAACTATGACCTGAGTGTGGGAGGTCCCGCGTTATAACCCGATACCCCTCTCTTACTCCCTGCTCTCGCCCCTCCCCCTGCTCTCGTGGAGGTTTGGCGTTGGGAGTGAGACGGGGTGTTCACCATAAAAAATGAAACATAAGCCCCCGCCCCCCACCTGTGTTAATCCAAAGAAATGAAAGATACAATCCTTTTGATCCCTCCCTGACCCCCTCCCCTCCCCTCCCCTCCTTGCTCATCCAACGCCATTCATTGTGCCCCTGGGTTTCAAACCGGACAGCTTGAGCTTTTCCGTTTCTGGCATTGTCCTTGAACCTGAAAACCCTTTTCTGTCCCGTAGGGTTTTAGACCGGACACAGCCTCAGCTTCTCCCTCTCTGGCGGTCAAAGGACAAGGCCTGAGTCTGGCCTTGTCCTTTAACCCGGAACCCCTTTCTGCCCCTTCGGGTTTCAAACAGGACAGCTTCAGCTTCTCACTCCCTGACCCCATCCTCCAACCCTGTACCCTGAACCCTTTTCTTACCTGCAGGGCTTTGAACCATACCATATCACCCTCCCTCTCCCCCACACCTGCCTTTTTCATCCCTTTTTGAACTCCTAAACCCTCCCTCTCAGCAGGGCTTCAAATCAGACAGCATCATCTTCTCCCTCCCGTACACCTGCATTTCAACTATTATTTTAATTGTAATCCCTCCCTCTCTAAAATTATTAAATTTTTATCATCAAATAATTTTATTAAAATCCCTCCATTTGTAAAATTCATGAATTATGTTAACTGATTTAATGATCCCATCTTCTCTGGAGGGCTTCAAATCAGCTGGCATCGCCTTATCCCTCTCCGAAACCTGGTTTCCTCATCCAGGAACCTGTCTTCCCCCTCCCTGAAACCTGTTTCTGCCAACTGTCTTAAAACCCCTAAACTCTCCATGTCTGTAGGGCTTCAAACCTGACGGCATCACCTTCTCCGCCCTCATTGGAGCCTATGAGAAGGGGGGGCAGTGGATACGGGCCCTACGCGCACTAGATTCCATGCAGCAGCATGTGAGTGGACGTGCGTGCAAGAGAGGGTGGGTGGGTGGGTGGATGATTCAGCTACAATTCAGTTGCAACACAGCTGCAAGTCAGCTACAAACCACGCCCCCATTGGAGCCTGTGAGAAGGGGTCACGGGCCCTGCGCGCACTAGACGCCATGCAGCAGCATGTGAGTGGACGTGCGTGGGTGGGTGGGTGGGTGGGTGTGTGAGTGATTCAGCTACAATTCAGTTGCAGTACAGCTGCAAGTCAGCTGCAAGTCAGCTACCAACCACGCCCTCATTGGAGCCTGTGAGAAGGGGTTACGGGCCCTGCGCGCACTAGACGCCATACAGCAGCATGTGAGTGGGCATGCGTGGGTGGGTGGGTGGGTGAGTGATTCAGCTACAATTCAGTTGCAGTACAGCTGCAAGTCAGCTGCAAGTCAGCTACCAACCACGCCCTCATTGGAGTCATTGAGAAGGGGGGGCAGTGGATACAGGTCCCATGTGCACTAGATGCAATGCAACAGCATGCGAGTGGACATGAGTGGGTGGTTGATTCAGCTACAACACAGCTACAATACAGCTGCTAGTCGGCTACAATACAGCTACAATACAGCTGCAAGTCGGCTACAATACAGCTACAATACAGCTGCAAGTCAGCTACAATACAGCTGCAATTCGGCTACAATACAGCTACAATACAGCTGCAAGTCAGCTACAATACAGCTACAAGTCAGCTGCAAGTCAGCTACAATACAGCTACAAGTTAGCTACAAGTCAGCTACAATACAGCTGCAAGTCAGCTACCAACCACGCCCTCATTGGAGCCAATGAGAAGGGGTTACGGGCCTTATGCACACTAGGCTTGTACCTCACACATAAGGACCTTGTGTGTGCAGGGCCGTCGAAGCTTGTACCTCACATATAAGGACCATGTTCTGTGTGCAGGGCCGTCTAAGCTTCTACCTCACATATAAGGAACATGTTGTGTGTGCAGGGCCGTCTAAGCTTGTACCTCACATAAAAGGACCATGTTGTGTGTGCAGGGCTGCCAGCCGGACGCCCCCATTTACAATAGCCTGCTGGACGTGTTGTGGCAGAGCGGCGTGATTCTGGCTCAGGCGCGGGCCATGCAGCTGTGGACACTGGCAAACCGCAATGGGCAGTTCAGGTGGGATGCCGGCTGGGGTGGTGGAGGGCTAGGCGGGGGGGGGGAGACTGGACTGGACTGTTCCTTGTGGAGGAGGGTATAGTACGGGCAGTTCAAGTGGGGAGCCGGGTGGGTAGGAGGGCTGGGGGGGCAGAAGGGGGTAGAAGGGGAGGGAGGCTGGGGCGTGAAGGGCAGGGCTGGACTGGGCTTGGCTGTGTAGGGGGATATTGAACAGGTAGTTTGGGTGGGGAGCCGGGTGGGGAGGAGGGCTGGGGCGTGGGGGGGATTCGACTGGAATGTGCTTGAAAAGGGCAGGGGGGAATGGAGTTCAAGTGGAATGTGTAATTTAAGTGGGAGGTCGGGTGAGTCAGGTGAGGGGGTATGGAATAGGGTTAGGGCCTTGCGGGCTGGGCTTGGCTGGGGGCATGGAATGGGCAGTTATGGCTGGAGAGGGTGGACGGGGGAAGGGAGTGCTAGTGTATGGGGAACTGGGCGGGACTGGGCTTGGTGTCGGAGGGGGGTATGGAATAGGCAGTTGAGGAGTGGGATGCCGGATGGGGGAGGATTGGGGTGTGGAATGGGGTTTGGGCCGTGTGGGCTGGGGCCTTGCGGGCTGGAGAAGAGACCGAATGAGGCAGGAGGAGGCTTGGGGCAGAGAGCGCCTGCTTGTTGAGGGTCTGCTGGTAGGCGGCTTAAGCGCTGATGGTGCGCCCATTGTTACACGGTGTGTTATTTGGCGGTAGGGGTGGAGGAGGAGAGAGGTGATGGTGTCTACCCGAGGTTTGACTCGAGTGTCTTGACGCCCGAGCGTGCGCCCCACAGCCCGCAGCCCCACAGCCCGAGCGTGCGCCCCGCCCAGAGCCTTGCAGCCCGGAGCCAGCATCACGCAGTCCACAGTCCGCCTTTGTCTGTATGCATCCAGATCGCCTTCCCGCTCTAATTTGACGTCCATGCGTGTGCCCAGTGCCATAACCAAACATCAATTTTGTCTTTAATTATAAATTGAAAACTTAATTACCGTAACAGTGATAATTTACCGCTCGGCTGCAGACAGTCTGCAGGACAACATACCTGCTCTCTTGCTTTGAATTGGATGCCCATGCGTGTGCCCCTCACCCTCCCCCGCCGCCCCTCCTCCTTTAAACCCTGAACCCTAAACCCTAAACATGTAACCCTGAACCCTATACCTTAGGATCTACATCAATAGCCGCTCCGCAGCGGACAGCCTGCAGTACACGGCTCCCGCTTACACGCCCGGCGCCGTCTGTGTGACGGTCCTGCGCTGGCTGGCTGAGCTGCGCTGCCGGCTCTCCAAGGAGGGACCGGCGTCCTTCCGCGCCCGGTTGTCCCTGTCGCTGCAGCGCTCGCGCCAGCAGGTAGGGGAGCGGGGGGCTGGGCGACGAACGGATGGTCGCCGCATCTAGATCTGTTAGTGTTGGCCCGCCTTGCCTAGTTTAGGGTTGGGGGTTCAGGGTTGTAGGTTGTAGGGTTGGGGGTTCAGGGTTGTAGGTTGTAGGGTTGGGGGTTGGGGGTTGCAGAGTTTAGGGTTGGGGGTTGTAGGGTTTAGGGTTGGGGGTTGTAGGGTTCAGGGCTGGGGGTTCAGGGTTGCAGGGTTTAGGGTTGGGAGTTGTAGGGTTAAGGGTTGGGGGTTCAGGGTTTTCAGGGTCCCTCCCAGCAGGGACTGAGCAGCTGGGGCTTTCTGTGGGCCACCCTATGTTGCATGAATAAAATCATCATACAAATAAATGCGTTTCATGAAACAGGGGCTTCAAACGAATTCATCCCTCGTTCCTGTCAGATGCAGCATCAGCCCGCCTCACTGGCTGTGTGTAAGGATCCTTGATTATAATCTATATTATTTATAGTAATAATAGCCTGACGAGGACGATGAATTTGCATATAGGTCCCTTTGGACTAAATAGGTCCCTTAAACCTTGAACCCTAAATAGGTCCCTTAAACCTTGAACCCTAAATAGGTCCCTTAAACCTTGAACCCTAAATAGGTCCCTTAAACCTTGAACCCTAAATAGGTCCCTTAAACCTTGAACCCTAAATAGGTCCCTTAAACCTTGAACCCTAAATAGGTCAGAACGCTTCCCTTGCTGTTCAGTCCTGATCAGGTTGCAGGTTACCGAATTGTTATCCAGTCGTTCTTACTTTCCAATTCGAATTGGTTGAGATGTCCTCGCACCAAGTCTGGGCAGCAGCAACAGAGCAGCACGTCACTGTGTCGCTCCCTCATCACCACACTCCTATGAATAATAAAAGTAGTTTGAAACTTTTTCCCCCTCCATGTGCTCCCCTCCGCCGTCCCCCTCCCAGGTGCAGCATCAGTCCGCCTCTCTGGCCATGTCCTCGCAGCAGGGCCCCAGCGGCAACAGGGGGTCGCCGCTCTCGCTCTCGCACTCCTTCTCCACTGACCTTGGATACATTGGTGGCGGCGGCGGCGGGGGAGGCGCGACTGGGAGCGGAGCTGGCGGCGGCGGAAGCGGTAACAGAGGAGGAGCAGGCGGAGCTGTAGGCGGCGGAGGAAGTACGAGCGGGGGCACGTTGCCGTCATGCGAGGCACTTTCCTCGATGCTCGCCGGCAGCGGCTCCCCTTTCGTGGTCCAAGTGCTGGACGGAGCAGTCATCATGGAGGCACCGTCACAGGTAGGCCCTAAAACCTGGACCTGACCCTAAACTTGAAACCTGAGACCCTAAATCCTTAACCTGAGACCCTAAACCACAAACCATAAACCACAAACCATAAACCTGAGACCCTTAATCCTAAACCTGAGACCCTACACCCTGATTCTTGAACCCTTTCGTGGTCCAAGTGCTAGACGGAGCAGTCATCAGTGAGAACGCGTCACAGGTAAGCCCTAAAACTTCAACCCTTCACCCTTGATCTTGAACCTGAAACCCCAAACCCTTTCGTGGTCCAAGTGCTGGACGGAGCGATGATCATGGAGGCCCTGTCACAGGTAAGCCCTAAAACCCGAAATCCGTAACCCTGATACAGGGAAGCCCTGGACCCTTAATCCTTAACCTCGTCGCAGGTAAGACTTTAAAACCCTAAAACCCTTCACAGATTAACCTCAAACCATAAAACCCGTAAGGGGGTGATATATGCCCATCTCCATACTTTGTGGACTGCTGTTGTTTCTGAGGAGCGTACTGCTGGTGAGAGCTACCTGATGGGAGCATACCTGGTGGCGTACCGGCCGGGGCCGAGGGGGCCAGCCGGCCGGTGTCCGGCTCAGTGCTACCTGGTTGCGTACTGACCGGGTGGGGGCCGGGACCAGGGGGCGGCCGGGGCCGGGGGGGCCAGCCGGCTGGTGTCCGGCTCAGTGCTACCTGGTGGTGCACCTTTGAATTCCACGACGACGCTGCGTCGTTCTTCATCCCTCGCATCTCCATGCGGCGCTTTTATTCACTTTTCCTGACGAGGCCCCTGTGTGCGTTTCACCGCAGGCCACTGTGAACTGGTTGCGGTCTCCGGAGGCTTCGGAGCTGGTCTTCCTTGCGCAGGTGGGTTTGGGCGGAAGCTGAGCCAGTTGGCATCAGGGTTTAGATTGGGGATAAGCTAGACAGGAGGGTGCTTGTGAGGCATTTTTGGCTGAGGTCCCCGGAGGCGTGAGAGCTGGTCTTCCTTGCACAGGTGGGTAGGGCACCGGTGGCTAGGGTTTAAGGTTTGGCAAAAGCTGAGCAGGGGGGCTTCAGGGTTTGGGGTTGAGCGAAAGATGGACAGGGGGTCACTCGTGAGGCACTTGTCAGCTGAGGATCCCGGAGACTTGAGAGCTGGTCTTCCTTGCACAGGTGGGTAGGTCACCGGTGGCTAGGGTTAGGGGTTTAGATTTGGGCGGAAGCTGAGCAGGGGGGGGAAGGGGGGGGCAAAAGCTGGACAGGGGGAGTTGTGAGTTACTACCTTGTAGTCCCAGGAGGCTTCCGAGCTGGCCTTTCTAGGACAGGTGGGCACCGGTGGGTTGGAGAGGATTGGGCTCTGGAGATGTTGATCTGCGCAACTGCTAATTGTCGATTTTCCGGGACCGACCGCCATTCACCCCTCTTCTCCCGTTCGAAACCAGGGCAACTACGTGAAGAAGATGACGCAGGACATGTTGATCTGCTAACCGCCGATTTGCTGGGACCAACCGCCATCCGCCCCTCTTCTCCCCTTCAAACACAGGGCAACTACTTGAAGAAGATGACGCAGGAGATGTTGATCTGTGAGGACGGAGCCGTGGCATCTCGCTGCTACGAGGCCTTTTCGGCGGTGCGGAGGTGCGCAAAGCGTACCATGTTAAATGTGCCTCCTTTGCATGTGTATGTGTGCGCAGTGATGACTATGTTGAATGGGCCTCCTTTTGAATTTTCTTATAAGTTAACTGTTGTAGGGTGTAAGGGTAACCCTGACCCACCATCACTTATGTCCGTTCTGACCCGCTCGAGGCTCGGCCAACCTCTGCTCGCTCTCATGCTCCTTCTCGCTCGCCCGCGTGCGCTCACACCCCTTGCCAAAATGCTCCTCTAACAAACAGCTCAACTGTGTTCTTTGAACCCTGCTTAATTCTTAACCCTTAACCCTAAGCCCCTGTGTTCTTTGACCCCTTCTCCTCCTCCCCACCTCTTTCCCCCCTGCATTTCTCCGTCCCTTTGCCCCGGACCACTAATCTCCACCCTTGTGCTATTTGTGTCCTTTCCCCATGACTCTGGCCCCACACTTTTGCCCTTCATACATTGTCCCTCACTACTCTCTCCCTATCCTTGTTCCCCCCCTTTGGTCTCCCCCCCCGTCCGCCCTTTCCATCTTTCCCCATTGTTGTTTTCCCACTCGCCTGCCCTGCCTTCCGCCGCCCCCATTATATTGCCCTTCATCCCTCTTCCCCTCATTGTTCTGCCCTGCATTCCCATGCCCCCACTCTTTTGCCGTGCATCCCTCTCCCCCCCACTCTTCTGTCCTGCGTTCCCTTGCCCTCACTTTTTTGCCCTTTATCCCTCTTCCCCTCATTCTTCAGCCCCTGCATTCGCTTGTCCCCACTCTTTTGCCCTGCATCCCTCTCCCCCCACTCTTTTCCCCCCACTCCTCTTACCAGGGTGGAGGACGCGCACGTGCTTAACATTAGCCTCTACAACCCGGTAGTGCTCCAACAGCGCAGCCAGGTATGTGACTTGCGCTACTAAGGTGGGGTGATTCAGCTACAATTCATCTACAATTCAGTTGCGATTCAGCTTCAATTCAGCTACAACATAACCAACGCATGAGCCCAGGTAACCCTGTGGTCCTGGAACAATACAGCCAGGATTGCGACCCACTTCTGAGCAAGGGTGATTCAGCTACAATCCATCCTCAATTCAGCTACAATCCAGCATCAATTCAGCTACAATCCAGCATCGATTCAGATACAATCCAGCCTTAATTCAGCTACAATCCAGCCACGGCATGTGCAGAAGACGAGCCTAGATAACCCTGAACCCTGAACCCTAAATAACCCTGCGGTGGTGCAACAGCGCAGCCTGGTATGCGAGACCCACTTTTCATGCATGCAGGGTGATTCAGCTACAAAGGGTGATTTAAGGGTGATTCAGCTACAAAGGGTGATTCAAGGGTGATTGAGCTACAAATCAGCCATGCATCACCTTCAAGTCATTTACAATTCAGCTCCAAAATGTGCCTAACAAAAGCCCTGGCAATCCCGCGTTGCTACAACTGCAACAGCAAAACCATTAGTGTATGTTGAATCAGCTACAATTTAGCTACAACATGTTGTTTGCGCTGACCCCACCATTCAGCTAAAGCCTGGCGTACGACCTGGGGAGCCTGGTCAGTTAAGCAAGCGTTGAACCCTGAACGAAGCCTTGGCATTAAGCTGATACAAGTAACACCATTTGTTAGCAACTCCCTGTGGTGGTTACTCCCGGGTGGCCCATGTTATCTAAGTCCTGACGCCACCCTGGTAACTGATTGAGTTGGTGTCAATGGCGCTGACATACCCGACAGACCTCAGATCCTGTCAGTATGTGTATAGGATTGTAACTCCCTGTGCTGACTGCTCCTTGATAACGGAAACTCCCTGGTACCTTAACTCCCTGGTACCTTAAACTCCCTGGTACAAGTGACTGCCTGGTACATGTAACTCCCTGGCTTATGTGAAATCGATGGCGCTGATGTACACGACAGCCTTCAGTTCCTGCCAGGATGTTTGTGATCGTAACTCCCCGTTCTGACTTTTACAGATGACGGAAATTCCCGGGTACATGTAACTCCCTGGTATATGTAACTCCCCGGTACATATACTTGCCTGGTTCAGGTGATATCGATGGCGCTGAAATACACGTCAGCCTTCGGATTCAGCCAGGACCTCATGTACGATGGACTGCAGGTATTTGCTGGGGTTGGGGTTGGGGTTGGTGTGTAGGGTTGGGGTGTAAGGTTGGGGTTGGGGTTTGTGTGTAGGGTTGGGGTGTAAGGTTGGGGTTGGGGTTTGTGTGTAGGGTTGGGGTGTAAGGTTGGGGTTGGGGTTTGTGTGTAGGGTTGGGGTGTAAGGTTGGGGTTAGGGTTTGTGTGTAGGGTTGGGGTGGAAGGTTTGGGTTTGTGTGTAGGGTTGGGGTTGGGATGTGTGCTTGGGTTGGGATTTGTGTTTCTAGGGTGGGAGGGGGGGTACCCCGCTCTGTGTCTGCTGATCCTCTGTTCCTGCACGCGGCTCCCCCCTACAGCCCTTAACCCTAAACCCTCCTCCCCCCTTTGCCCCCCGCCCGCAGCTGTTTGACTCCACCATTTGCGGAAGTGCTAGCCTGAACTCTGCTTTCATGGCTGTGCCGTCTGTTCCTGCACGCCGCCGCCCCCCCCCCTTCAGCCCTTAACCCTATAACCCTCCTCCCCACTTTGCCCCCTGTCTGCAGCTGTTTGACAAGACGATTTGCGGCAGTGCTGGCCTGAACCCTGCTCTGTGGGCGCTGGTTCTCTGTTCCTGCACGCCGCCGCCCCCCCCTTCAGCCCTTCAACCCTTTACCCCTACTCCCCCCTTTGCCCCCTGTCTGCAGCTGTTTGACAAGACCATTTGCGGCAGTGCTGGCCTGAACCCTGCTCTGTGGCCGCTGGTTCTCTGTTCCTGCACGCCGCCGCCCCCCCCCCCTTAAGCCCTTCACCCTATAACCCTACTCCCCCCTTTGCCCCCTGTCTGCAGCTGTTTGACAAGACCATTTGCGGCAGTGCTGGCCTGAACCCTGCTCTGTGGCCGCTGGTTCTCTGTTCCTGCACACTGCTGGCTGGGAAGAGTACTACCGCAGATCGGCAGCCAGGCGGGCAGTGGCCCAGCATGGCGCAGGTCAGATTCCCTTTTAGGGGTTTAGGGTTTAGGGCTGAAGGGGGGGTCGCACCCTAAACCCAAACCCTCAACTAGGCCCTGCATGGCGCAGGTCGGTCTTTCTTTTAGGGGTTAAGGGTTTAGGGCAGAAGGGGGGGGGGGGGGGGTTAAACCTTCACCCTTGACTAGGTCAGTGTGTCTTTTTCCTTGACCCACCTACACGTCAGTGACACTCGGGCCTGGTATACCCATTTGTGGTCAGCCATGCTGCTTCGGTCGCTAGTCGTAGGCCGGTCCATGCCTGGCCCCAATTGGCAGCCAGACGGGCAGTGACCCAGGTCAGTGTTTCCTTTTTGACTCACCGACATGTCAGCTACACTTGGGCTGGGGTCCATGTCTGGCCCCCATCGGCAACTAGGCGGGCAGTGGCCCAGCATTGCGCAGGTGATGGAAGAAGAATCCTCACAGTACGACATGTTAGATACCATGCTCCGCCCCACTCCTCTCTTTACCTTTTCCTTTTAACCCCGACCCCTTCAAAATTCCTCACAGTACGACTTGTTAGATTCCCCGCTGCGCCCCACTCCTCCCTGAACCCTTTACCCTTTACCCTACAAGTATCCTTACAGTACGACTTGTTGGATGCCCCGCTAGCAGCTAACGTAGGCGAGAATTTTTCACCGTCTCGGAGCTCGTCGTTAGACACCGCTTGGCCACTGAGCAGTTGATGTTTGCACTCTTCAACTGGGTGGCCCGCCGTTCTACCTGTAAGGGCTCCGAGCGATTTTGAATCAAGTATACCCTGCTTTGGCTAAAACAGACTCTCTACAAACTCTGAGGCCCTCGTCGTACAGCGAGGCAAAAGCCTGACTGACAAAGTTCAGTTTATTTTAATAATATATTGACTAAGTTAAATGAAATTTAATAATATTTTGGTACGGTAGATGTACCTTCCCACAATGTTCCCCCTAGTACTGCTCAGTAGATGCCCACCTTTTTGCCTTGACCTCGGCATCCTGAGCATCCTGAACCTGTCGTAGTTTTTAACCTAAACCCTGAACCTAGACCCTGACCCTGAACCTAGACCCTGACCCTGTCTTAGTTTTTAACCTAGGCCCTGCCCTCCACAGATCAGCATGCTGTCTGGCTTTGGAGGGGAGGCGGTGGCGACCATGGAGCGGAACGTGCTGGCGGCGCTGCGAAACGACCTCAGCTGCATCTCGGTCCTCCGGGTGCTCCAGCTGTGTTTGGAGCGACTAGGCTTCTACATGCAGGTATGTGCGCGGTACCTGTACTCGTGCAGTACACACTGCATGCAGTTACAAGGGATGTACAGTTTGTACCGCACCGGCATCCTGTACCGCGTGTGTAAATATTGCTGTAAAGGTGCTGTAGCTTCATCTGGAGCGGTTGGGCTGTTACATGCAGGCACATGGGAGGTACCGCATGCAGTGCAGTGGACATGCAGGTACACAGGGTGCACATGTGTACGGTATGATGTACACAACGTGCAGGTACATGGGAGGTACAATGTGTTCCACATGCAGTACACTCTACATATAGGTATGCAGATTCTGCTCTCAGTACAGCACGCGAACGTTTGCATGCCGGATTGAGAGAGGCACTTGCGCTTTCACGGGCATGCACTTGCTCCTGGTCTCTTGAAGGTCTCTCCCTTCAGCCTTAGCCCTCGACATTTTGCCCTATACCCTACCTCCCACCCCCTCCCCCCCTTCACACACACCGCAGGGTCACGACGGCATTAGCAAGATGTCAGGGCGCACCACCAGTGGCATGCACTTGCTCCTGGTCCCTTGAAGCTCTCTCCCTTTAGCTTAGCCCTCGACTTATTGCCTTATACCCAACCTCCCACCCCCTCCCCCCCTTCACACACACCGCTGGGTGACGACGGCATTAGCAATATGTCAGGACGCACCACCAGAGGCATGCACTCGCTCTCGGTCTCTTGAAGCTCTCTCCTTTAAGCCTCAGCCCTCGACATTTTGCCCTAAACCCTACCTCCCACCCCCTCCCCCCCTTCACACACACCGCAGGGTGAGGACGGCATTAGCAAGATGTCAGGGCGCACCACCAGTGGCATGTACTCGCTCCTAGTCAAGGTCGCATGTAGCCCGGTGCTGCTGGGCATCCGGCCGACGCTGGTGGCCTGCGCGGCTATTGTGGTGCTTCGCCGCGTGCAGGGCACCGTACCGCACTGGCCCACGGCGCTGCAGCTGCTGAGCGGCTACGCGCTGTTCCCTGGGACGGACCTGCACATGTGTGTGATGCACGTGGAAAGTCTGGCGATAGCATAGGGATGCAAGGACATGGCACTGGCGGCCAAAGCGGCTGACGGCTGCCGAGCAAACTAGCTGACGGCGCTGCAGCTGCTGAGCGGCTACGCGCTGTACCCTGGGACGGACCTGCACATGTGTGTGATGCACGTGGAAAGTCTGGCGATAGCATAGGGATGCAAGGACATGGCACTGGCGGCCAAAGCGGCTGACGGCTGCCGAGCAAACTAGCCGACGGCGCTGCAGCTGCTGAGCGGCTACTCGCTGTTCCCTGGGACAGACCTGCACATGTGTGTGATGCACATGGAAAGTCTGGCGATAGCATAGGGATGCAAGGACATGGCACTGGCGGCCAAAGCGGCTGACGGCTGCCGAGCAAACTAGCTGACGGCGCTGCAGCTGATGAGGGGCTACGCGTTGTATCCTTGGACGGAGGGTTTGAAACTGTACCCCCGCTGTCCCGCTAATTGAGAGCGTTTGTTTTCTTCACAGCAATATGTCATTAAGAGAGAGATGCAGCGGTGGGCCTTAGAACGCAACCCACCCCTGCCCACCACACGGAAACACACGCACATTCACTTTTTTTGGCACCCTTCATTTTTATTAGTGCAGCGTTGGTACGGCCTCTTGTGTTACTTTTTCTGATGGGGCGGTGGAGCGGGTTGGCGCTGCGGAGCGCTGGCTCTGCTGAATCTCTAGACCGACTTCCGCCGGCTTGCCGAGCGGGTAAAGGCTGCCAACCTGCCGAGGGCGCCAGGCGTGCTGGGCGCGCCATTGGGCGGGAAGGAGGGCAAGGAGGGCGTGGCCTGGAACATACGCCTGCTGAAGGGAGGGTCGAAACCAAACACTTTGGTCAAAACCAGCTGCTTTCTTATTTCGATGATGAAACCACATCATTTTCGGAATCCATTATCCTGTGTATTAAGTTGTCTCACTTTTGTTATAAAGCTGACTAACCCCTCTAGTCATTGTTGTCCGGCTGTTGCGCAGCCTTTACTAAAATAATTCCGTTAGCCCCTTGATCTTTTCAAATGGGGCTTTGGGCGTTCACAAGTTGTCGTATAGCAGTTTCTATTTGTCCAGCAGAACCTCTCAAGATCTGCATATTTCAGCGCCTTAGGAGCAACACGCCCCACCACACACATACACACGCAAGTGTGTGGGGGGGGGTCATAGAATCTCTCATAACCACTAGAATTTACAGGTGTGTCGTATTGCATTGATCCGATTCCATTTGCCCATCATGCAAATGCAGCGGTCAATACTAGATCACTCGTTGCGCCGCCGCCTCTTATCGGTGGGAAATTATTTACTCTGGCCTTGTCTGTTTAAACCCGACTAAATTTTCACGCGGTGAACGTTGTTCTTTGTACGGTGATGATGATTGCCGGCACTTAATGCCTGCACGTTCAAAACCTTTCCCAGAATGGCGGCCCACTTTTAAGGCTTGCGTTCTTTTTCTAGGTGTTTTGAGGAATACGTTACCGACTTTTGAAGGTTTTAATGCGGTAACCTAATAGACGACATTTTCGTCTTCGTGTGGTTCATTAAGTTGTCTACCCCGAGTGCAAAGGTTCACTGCCTATAATGGCCGAGTAGGCATGATCTTTGCTACATGAACCCACCGGCAATACTGAACGAATGTAAGCGAAGCGACTGGTCGTCTTCCTGCTCCCAACATACTCTGCGCATTTACAACATTCCGACATGCGGTGTAAGGCAATGACGTTACACCTCTGAGACTTGCACAAGAAGGCTCGGCTGCGTGGGCGCCCAACTGTGCAAGTGCACTCCCCCCTGCCCGGCCTGGTTCAGTTGGTGGAAGTCCGTGGCCCCAGCATGCGGTGTACGTCAATAACGTTACACCTCTGGGCCCGCTCAAAGCTCGGCCGCGTGGGCGCCCAACTGTTCAGAAGGGAGAAAAGAAGACACTTGAAGAAAGAGGGGGGGGCAGGAACAAGAGGAGATGCCGGGAAGGCAGAGAGGACCAAGTCCGACACCTGCGTTCCACAAGAGACTAGCCCTCAACAAAGCCTTTGAGAAAGGAAAAGGCCACAAAAGCAAGCGTATCCCACCCCTGCTTGGCCGCGAGGGCGCCCCACTGATCAGAAGGGTGAAGAGAAGAAACTAAAAAGGGGGCAAACAATAACACAAAGAAAGGACCAAAAGGGAAGGCCAGAAAGGCAAACAACACCGGCGCCTCAGAAACCCTGGAAACTAACCCTCAACAATGCCCACAGCACAGTCCACAAAAGCAAGTGCATCCCACCCCTGCTCCGCCGTTACACCTTTGGGCCCGGTCAAAGCTTGGCCGCGTGGGCGCCCAACTGTTCAGAAGGGAGAAAATAAGAAACTATAAAGAAGAGGAGGGGGGAGGAACAAAAGGAGAGGCAAAGAAGACCAAGTCCGACACCTGAGTTTCACTAGAGAGTAGCCCCTGTGGTGTGGTGTAAGTGCATGCATTGATGCCGGGTGAAGGAATGTGCCCGCATGGAGGGGCACGAAATGGCATGCTTGCCTTCTTGCGGATGCAAACCTTGGATTTTGATCGAGCTCCTTGTACATGGATCAAACCCTTGTGAACTAGTAGGATCTAGCCCGCTGACATGGTTCCAACTACTTCGACGTGGATCTAACCCTCGTACCATGGGATGTAACCCCTGTGGCCTGCATCCAGCCCCTCTGACATGGGGTCTCCCCCCCTGATCTGGATCCTAGTATCCTACCTATGGTTATAGTCCCCAGGCTGGTGGGAGGGGTTGGAGGTTCACATGTACAGTTTGGCAATGAGTTATTCATCATTACTCATCATTACTAATGGAAAGGAAAGGAAAGGAAAGGAAAGGAAAGGAAAGGAAAGGAAAGGAAAGGAAAGGAAAGGAAAGGAAAGGAAAGGAAAGGAAAGGAAAGGAAAGGAAAGGAAAGGAAAGGAAAGGAAAGGAAAGGAAAGGAAAGGAAAGGAAAGGAAAGGAAAGGAAAGGAAAGGAAAGGAAAGGAAAGGAAAGGAAAGGAAAGGAAAGGAAAGGAAAGGAAAGGAAAGGAAAGGAAAGGAAAGGAAAGGAAAGGAAAGGAAAGGAAAGGAAAGGAAAGGAAAGGAAAGGAAAGGAAAGGAAAGGAAAGGAAAGGAAAGGAAAGGAAAGGAAAGGAAAGGAAAGGAAAGGAAAGGAAAGGAAAGGAAAGGAAAGGAAAGGAAAGTAGGAAAGGAAAGGAAAGGAAAGGAAAGGAAAGGAAAGGAAAGGAAAGGAAAGGAAAGGAAAGGAAAGGAAAGGAAAGGAAAGGAAAGGAAAGGAAAGGAAAGGAAAGGAAAGGAAAGGAAAGGAAAGGAAAGGAAAGGAAAGGAAAGGAAAGGAAAGGAAAGGAAAGGAAAGGAAAGGAAAGGAAAGGAAAGGAAAGGAAAGGAAAGGAAAGGAAAGGAAAGGAAAGGAAAGGAAAGGAAAGGAAAGGAAAGGAAAGGAAAGGAAAGGAAAGGAAAGGAAAGGAAAGGAAAGGAAAGGAAAGGAAAGGAAAGGAAAGGAAAGGAAAGGAAAGGAAAGGAAAGGAAAGGAAAGGAAAGGAAAGGAAAGGAAAGGAAAGGAAAGGAAAGGAAAGGAAAGGAAAGGAAAGGAAAGGAAAGGAAAGGAAAGGAAAGGAAAGGAAAGGAAAGGAAAGGAAAGGAAAGGAAAGGAAAGGAAAGGAAAGGAAAGGAAAGGAAAGGAAAGGAAAGGAAAGGAAAGGAAAGGAAAGGAAAGGAAAGGAAAGGAAAGGAAAGGAAAGGAAAGGAAAGGAAAGGAAAGGAAAGGAAAGGAAAGGAAAGGAAAGGAAAGGAAAGGAAAGGAAAGGAAAGGAAAGGAAAGGAAAGGAAAGGAAAGGAAAGGAAAGGAAAGGAAAGGAAAGGAAAGGAAAGGAAAGGAAAGGAAAGGAAAGGAAAGGAAAGGAAAGGAAAGGAAAGGAAAGGAAAGGAAAGGAAAGGAAAGGAAAGGAAAGGAAAGGAAAGGAAAGGAAAGGAAAGGAAAGGAAAGGAAAGGAAAGGAAAGGAAAGGAAAGGAAAGGAAAGGAAAGGAAAGGAAAGGAAAGGAAAGGAAAGGAAAGGAAAGGAAAGGAAAGGAAAGGAAAGGAAAGGAAAGGAAAGGAAAGGAAAGGAAAGGAAAGGAAAGGAAAGGAAAGGAAAGGAAAGGAAAGGAAAGGAAAGGAAAGGAAAGGAAAGGAAAGGAAAGGAAAGGAAAGGAAAGGAAAGGAACTCCGTTTTAAGGCGTGGATTTGAGGATGACAAAGTGAGCTCACAGGCTTGTCGCACTTAAGCGATCGCCTCTCGAGAGAGGGCCTGTGCACCCGCAACCTATGGTTATGGGGTCCCTTTTTATTCACCAACCGATTCGCACACCAAGTGGTGCACTCGGGACCCTGCCGTTATTTGTCACACTCTCCTTGCTAAGCACGGAGGGGGGTCATTCAAGTTCCTCCGGAGAAAAGAGAACGCCTATGCGGCGTGGACGTTGAGAAGTACAGGCTGGCGATATGGGCTATGGTGCGGAACGTTTTGTACCAGGGTTTTGTACGGAGATTCTCATGTCTTGTTGTGCGTAAAGGTTCATACTCGATGTCAGAGTTGCGCCAGGGAGTTGCGCCAATGTTTTTGTACGGAGATCCTTCATACCAAACAGTGACACACAGAGGTGTGCGTAATTATACTAACGACCAATGGCGACCCTTGGGGCGAACTGATCGAGACTAATATGCCGAAAATATGCGAATTATTCCCCACCGCTATTATTCTGATTCCTGTTTCATCCACATCAACACGCCCCGGTGCATCATCATATTTATTGCGCCCAGCCACGCCCTGACTGCTGGCTACTGAACAGCGCATAGCTAATTATAATGGCGTTGGCGATGCGTGCCGCGTTGATACTGCTTCTGGCTGCCTCCACGTCTGCCGACCACGGTGCCGTGATCGGCAACCCCACGGGGTAAGTGCCCGCTTGAATAACTCCACCCCATGCAGACAGCCGATCAGGCTGCTGCACTTTATAAATCCAATCCGGCAAAGTAAGCCACTGGACAGGGCGGAAAGTAGGCCATGCGTCTGCGCCGCAGATTTATTTCGTCATCAGTGACATGGAATTGCTATTTTGAAACGCTATGTTCCGAAACTGTATATCATTCGACATGTGATATGTAAGAGCATCTCTCCCCAACATGCTGATTAGGTGGATTTGAAGCACAAACGGTATGCCGATGTCATCGTCATAGGCTGCAAGCATATGCACTTACACATTCTCAGGCTCCGAAACCTTCGCTCACCCAAGACCCTGCCTAAAACCATGATTTATCCCCATGTACCACATACAATCTTTAGCCAGTGTACGGCATTTCGAAAACCCGTATACCTTAGGACACGCCCAGGCGTTTTCTTTCTTTCCTTCTTTCAAACAGGTGTTACGAAGATAATACGGGCCGCCGGCAGTCCCCCGATTTCTGTTCATCCAACTCCCGACGCCCCCCCTAATCTACTGCCTGACCCCTCTCCCCCGATCCACTCATCCACCCCCAACAACCAAGGTACATGATCGCTGAATGCCCGCCCGACCCCCCCCACCGAGTCATCCTCCGAATCCCACCCTGATCTGTCTACCCCCCTGCCTGCCAGTGACCAGATCCACCCCCCAGATCTGATCCCCCCCCAATATCTGGCTGATCCACCACCCTGATCCGATGCACCCCACCTCAGAGAACATGAGCCCGGCGGCCACCCCGTCCCCATCCACCCCAAGACCAAGGGCTGGTTCCCTCGCTCCCTCCTGACATCCACCGACCCAGCGGCGACCATAACTGTCAGCAGCTACATATTCGACACCAACCCATCGACCTACACCGTGTCCTGGTCGGGAGTCTCGCAGCCCCATGCCTCCGATGTGGTGAGTGCTGTCACTGTTTGGGTGAAGGGGCATTCAACTATGAGTCACCAGCTAGCGTGTGATCACCACATGATAAAGGCCCATGCCACCGATTTGGTGAGTACCATGGTCGTACAATCCACCTGAATCTGGCTGAACCTGTGCCGTATCAAGCTGTATCATGCTACCATGGTGAGTCTTGTCCCTGTGTAGCTGAGGGAGCTTGAGCTATGATGCACCAGCTAGCGGGTGATGACCACATGGTGACGGCCCATGCCTCCGATCTGGTGAGCACTGTCACTGTGTCAGAAAGAAAGAAAGAAAGAAAGAAAGCTACGCCCCGTGGGAGGTGTGAGAGTTAAGGAAACAGCGCAACCTGGGCCGAAGCCACATCCGCGCTGTAACCGTGCTGTCCCTGTGTAGCTGAGGGAGCTTGAGCCAGGATTCAGCCACATGATGGCATACGGCAGGGGGAACCTGATGCAGCACGGAGGTGCCTGCTGTGCCTCAGGGCATCCGCGACAGCAGGCTGATAAATAAATAAAGAAATCAATACAACCTGAGGCGTGGATTAAGGAAGCCACCCGTTCGGCCGTAGCACTAGGTGGGCTACCATGGGCTGGTAAGTAAATTAGAGCTTGGCATCCAAGGATCCAGTGTACGTTACCTGTCCGGCAGCCTGCTGCCACCAGGAGGTCTCTGAACTGCACTAAAGCGAAGACCTCTCCCTTCCTTTTTTAAATAGCAGCACTGCACTGCATACTGGAACAGTCGCAGCTGTGTTTAGTACACCCCACCTCGTTGGTAACGGCGCGGACGCGGCCTCGGCCCACGCCGCAGCTGCGTTTCCTTACCCCCCACGTCCCTGCGGGACGTGGTTTTATTTCTTTCTTTGTACACCCCACTAATGTAACGGCGTGGACGAGGCCTCGGCCCATGCTGCACTGTTGCCTCAAACCCCACGTCCCTGCGGGGCGTGGTTCTATTTTTTTCTTTCCAAGCCCCACTTCGGTTCATCACACCTCCCCTCCGTGTCCTTTATTTGTCAAAACCCTGGCACACAGTCAAGAAAGTCAGAAACAATGTCCCGCGTAGGCCTGAGGGCAGTGCTCTGCCGATTACGGTCCTGACGCTGGCTGAATTCTCCAGCTGAGTCTCAGCTAGCGTTATTCAAGGCAAATATAGCTCATACTTTTACCAGTTAGGGACCGTAACTACTTACACAATTTCTGAATTACGGCGCAAATGCACAGCATACTGCCTGAGGGTGAAGCAAACGCACCATTCAATGAGTGTGCCAGTGTACCCCCACGCGTCTAGTAGCTAGCGGCGATGCAGCCATCATCGCACGTGCTCTCTTATCTTTGCTCATGCCTATTTCTTTATTTAATAAATCGTTTAATAATTACTTATTTATTTATTTATTTATTTGCTCGTGCATGTGCGTTGCTGCGTTCGCATCAGATTGGCTTATGGAGCCCCGGCGAGCTCGCTTCCAATGAGGCCGCCCCCGTCATGTGGTACAGCGCCAACACATCCAAGTACCTCACCGACGGCTCCGGCTCAGCCAAGTGAGAGAGGCTTCTGACGTATTCATCCTCCGCCCTGATCCTTCGCCCTGATCCTCCGCCCTGATCCTCCGCCCTGATCCTCAGTCCTGGGCTCCGGCTCAGCCAAGTGAGAGGGTTTTAACGTATTCTTAAACCCGATCCTCAAACCTTAACCTGAACCTCACATCCTGTTATGTATGTAGCCTTGTTACTAAAACCCGGAGTGGTCGCTGATTCTGAAGAAATAAATGGATTTTAGGCTCCCCTAGGGGCGTGAAGGTTGACGGAACAGTGCAGCTTGGGGGCGTGGCCACATCCGCAACGTTGACATCTGATGCTCAGAAAGAGTGGGAGAAAACCGAGGCATACCGGAAGGATGAAAGAGGCAGTGCAGTATGGGCCGTGGCTGCGTGGCTCTTTGTTAAAAACTAGGAGTTGCGAGTCCATGCGCTTCATAAGTGCATGCTCTGCGCATAAGTGCATGCTCTGCGCATAAGTGCATGCTCTGCGCATAAGTGCATGCTCTGCGCATAAGTGCATGCTCTGCGCAGTGGCTGAGCGTTTGGATATTGCTTGTTCTGCATACCGGTTGTGGCCGTGCACTGCAGCAGTGCTAGCTCTGCTTGGTGTCCCTGTGTTGCACAGCTTGCAGGAGCATTGCCTGCTCCACTGCATGCATGTCAATGACAAACCACCTCTGGGCCACTGCATGTGCTGCATGCATGCACACATGCCCCTCTGCCACTGTTGGCAGACCAGCATGTGTATGGCTTGCTCCACAGCATGCATGTACTGCATGTACTGCATGTGCTGCATGCATGCACTCATGCCCCACTTCCACTGCTGGCAGACCTGCATGTGCATCACGCACCTGGATTGTGGGCGTGTTGCAAACTTATATTGTGTGTTGATAGCATTAGTCCCGAGATTAAAAGAAAACGTCATCACCTTGACCAGTTGGGAATCCTGTAGCTACACTGCGGCCCATGGCAATCCGGAAAAAAAATCTAACTGTGGCAGGCCTACAGTGGTCGAATTGATGCATGAACCCAAGACCTCAGAAACAAACCAATTCCTAGACCCCACTTTCGTTAAGAATATACCTTAAACCCTGAACCCTAAAAATTAAACCTTCAAACCAAGAATCTTTGAAACTCGACCACTTTTAAAAACACTGAAAACCTAATCCACACGTTTGAATACCACCTTTCAACCCTGAACTTCACGTGACTAGCACGCTCTGCCACTTGACTCCTCCCCTGATGTGTTTGCTTGCAGCTTCACAACCTACAACTTGCGGCACAACTATGTGAGTGGCTGTAGCGCCTTGGGTTATCATGAACGCTTGGCCTTAGAAACAACTCCGTGAGCGGCTTGTCGACTCGCATGACCATAGACGCTTTGTACCTTATAAACGACTGTGGGTAGCTTTACTGACTTTGGGACGACCCTAAAAGGTTGACCTTAGCAAAACTTCGTGAGTGTCTTTATGACTCAGCCTACCCTTACGCCTGACCTTAGAAGCATCCACGTGAGCAGCCTAGCTTGGTGACTATTGTTGTTTGATAGACAGGCCTCCGTAACGATGCTGTTGACGCCATCCAGGATACCAGCCACCCAATTTTCCGAATAAAATAGAATAAATAAAAACGATTTCCCCCCCCTTCAAATTAAGTCATCCAGGATACCAGCCACCGAAATTTCCGGGAAATCAACATACCGGCACAATCTAATCATTCCTGATAGACAAGCCCTTACTTACAATCCCCAATCGCTTCAACCTGTGTCTCAGATGTTGGCAATGTGTGTCTTCCCCAATGAGGTGCAACGTACCTGCAGTGCGCTGGTCCTGTGGAACTGTTACTCTTGTTTACAAACACAGGCCATCTATGCACGCTGCACCCTAAACCCTAAACCCTAAACCCTAAACCCTAAACCCTAAGCACAGGCTGTGTATGCAAGCTGATCCTCCACCTCATGCCTCCACCTCATGCCAGGCACATTTTCACTCCCCCGTTGCAACAGCCTCGGTTTCTCTCCCACCTCCCACCTCCCACCTTCCACCTCCCACCTCCCACCTCCCACCTTCCACCTAAACATAGATGCCCGGCTGCCATGACCCCAAGTACCTCTCCTCTGGCCACTATCACCTTCAGATCTTCCGCCTGGTGTCGGAACACATTGCCTTCCCCAATTCCCCCTTGCAGCAGCAATTGATTCCTCTCCCTAAACAGTCCCAGCTATAAGGATCCCTTGTACTGCCCATGTCAGAAAAAAAGAAAACTAAGCCCTAAACTAAGCCCTGCAGGGATGTGAGAGTTTAGAAAACGGTTGGGCATGGTAAATCTCCCCTGGCCGCTATCACCCACAGAACTTCCGCCTGGTGTCAGAAAACATTTCTCTCCCCAATCCCCCCTCGCAACAGCAATTGATTCCTCTCCCACCTCCTTAAGCAGTCCCAGCTCTTACCATCCCTTGTGCCGCCCATGCCAGAAAGAAAGAAAACTAAGCCCTAAACCCTTGACCCTTAACCTTCAGCCCTAAACCCCTAACCTTATACCTTAAACCCTAACCCCTGTCAGGAAGAAATAAACTAAGCCCTAACCCTTAACCCAGCTGCCTTACCTCCCCTCCCCTGCCCTGCCCACAGATCTTCGGCCTGGTGCCGGGCAACGTTGTCCTCCCAAGTTCCCCTTACAGCAATTGCTTCCCCTCCCACGCACCTAAACATCCCTAGCTCCTATAACCCCTACTGCCTCCCCCGCCCAATAATACCCCGAAGATCTTCCGCCTGGTGTCGGGCAATGTTGTCTTCCCCAACCCGACCGTGACCGCCGAGTCTGCTCTGGTCTACAACCTGATCGCGAACATGCCCAGCCAAGTGCACCTGTCGTACGAGGAGGACACAATCATCGTCCAGTTTGTGAGTGGACAAAAGTGTGGAATGGGTGTGGACAGGTGGAAAATATGCCCAGCCAAGTGCACCTTTCTTACGAGGAGGACAAGATCATTGTCCAGTTTGTAAGTGGAAGAAGGGTGTGGAGTTGGTGTGGAATGGTGTGGACAGGTGAGAAAACATGCCAAGCTATCTTCACCTATATTACACACATCTTAAGTCCAAGCCTTTTTAATCTAGGCCCCTCTCAGCGCTTTTCTTCACATGCTGTTCCTGATAATCCTCTTTGATTAATTTGTAAAATAAGTCTGTGTCTCAAAGTCTGTGTATCAAAGGTTCCTGGTGTGCGCCAGACCACCTTGCATGGTAGCACGATACGGCGCAATACGGCACACGTTCAGCCGGATTGTGCTACCAGGCCCCACCTTGGGGCACCGCTGGGCAGACCCCGCTGGATTCCATTTTGGGGGGGCGGGTGTTGAGGATTTCCACCCGTCAAGAAGGTGGGCCCCCCCTGAAAGAGAAGAACTTGCACATCCCAGCGGCAGGGAAGAGGTGAAGGGCAAGAGACAGAGCCACCACGTGGATGGGCCACCTCGGGCCAATCTTGGATGGCCCAAGCCAGGGTAGGCGGCGCGGATGTGGCTTCGGCCCCGGCTGCGCTGTTTCCTTAACTCTCACGCCCCCCACAGGGTAGTTTTACTTCATTCTGGCCAAAGCAGCAGTGGCCTGCTAGGCTGCACCTAGTCCTGCAAGTCGCAGCCCGGGCTGCAGCTGGATGGCTACCCAAGTACCCACACGTGATCGTCAGCCACTTAGTGTTGGTGTAGCTGAAGTGTAGCTGAAGTGAAGCTTGACTGTAGCTTAACTGTAGCTGAATGACCCTGCTGCATGCCCCCCAAACCATTCAGGTCACCAATGTCAGCCAGTCAATCCCCTTGTCATACAGCCTGGAGTCCAGCAAGCACACATTGTCATAGGGTGTAGCTGAACTGGAGCTTAACTGAAGCTTACCTGTAGCTGAACTGGAGCTTAAGTGTAGCTAAATGACCCCGCTGCATGTCCCCCCTACATTCAGGTCACCAATGTCAGCCAGTCAATCCCTGTGCACTACGGCATTGAGTCTGGCAAGTACACCTTGTCTGCCATGTCCACTTCTTCGACCTACACTAAGGACATGATGTGCGGCGGGCCTGCCTTGAGGTACGGCTCAAGTAAACTGCAACCCTACACCATTAACCCTCAAGCCAAGAACATGATGTGCGGCGGGCCTGCCTTGTGTTACGGTAAACGTTGACCTTAAACCATCAACCATTAACCCTAAACCGTAACCCTGACCCTGCAGATTCACTCTAAACCTAACCCTCACCCTCAACTTGTGCACCCTGCAGCACCGCCTTCACCCACCCCGGATGGACACACACCGCCAAGCTGCAGATTAACCCTCAACCTGCAGATTAATCCTTGAACCCTCACCCTCACCCTCAACTTGTGCACTTAACAGCACTGCCTTCACACACCCTGGTTGGACACACACTGCCAAGCTCTCCACCAAGGATTTCAACGCCGGCAACAAGGTTTACTACCAAGTCGGCAACAACGTAAGGAATTGGAGGTTGATGTTTAGGGTTAAGGATTTAGGGTTTAGGGTTAAGGGTTTAGGGTTTAGGATTTAGGGTTCGGGAAGGCGCCGGCAGCAAGGTTTTCTGTCCAGTTGGCAAGAACGTGTAGAGATTAGATTGTTGTTTAGGGTTCGGGTTTCAGCGCCGGCAGCAAGGTTTCCTAACAAGTTAGCAATGCGAGCGCCGATGATGATGTGAGGTCATGGATGAGGACAAGTGGTTCAGCTTTTCTTTTGCTTGGACGCTACAATGTGGGAGGCAGGACGCCCAGCCCTAAACCCTCAACCCTAAACTAGGCCGGACGCCCAACCCTTAACCCTAACTACAGACGCTACAAAGTGGGATGCCGGACGCCCAACCCTAAAACCTAACTACAGACGCTACAAAGTGGGATGCCGGACGCCCAACCCTAAAACCTAACTACAGACGCTACAAAGTGGGATGCCGGACGCCCAACCCTAAAATTTGAGACGCTTACTGCTGGACTGTAAAAACTCCACAAACTCAAACTCACAGCCCGAGTGCGCGTGTGGCCCTCAATTTGGATTTGCGATATCCCAGCTAATTCTGAACCCCTAACCACCCAAGCTCTAAACACAGCGAGAGACGTGGCTGCAGAGGTTAAATAAATCAAGCTTGTGGCCCACGAGGGCCAAACGCATCTGTTCCACACCACTGTTTCACACTCTTCCACACACCTCCACACCAATGTGAAATAAATGAAGCCTGTGGCCCATGAGGGCCAAACACAGAGAGTGAATGAAACGAAGCAGTCTGGTGTCGAGCCACGAGCGCACCATCACCATCAGTCGCATATAGTGCACCTTGCACATCTGTTCCACACCACTGCTTCACACACTCTTCCATATCAATGCTGCACACTCCTGTTTCACACGTGTTTCACACAAATGAATCACACTCCTGTTTCATACCGGTCCCTTGGCTTGTCTTGAAGACGAGAAGGAAATAAGGGGTCCTGCCATGTCTGAATATAATTCAAGGGGTGGAGTTCGTCCCGCCAGCCCCCCCCAGCCCCCCCCAGACCTCCCCAGACCTCCCCCATCCCCCCCCCCCCTCCACCCCTGGCTCACCTCCCCCACCCCCCCTTCCCTCCCTTGCACATACAGTTCACCGGCTTCACTCGCGAATTCAGTTTCAACGCACCCCCCAAGGTAGGTTGACACAATTGCATCCTACAGGTAAAAGGTGAAGGGGTAGGCCGTTGGCAGTAGGCTGTAGGTGTAGGCATAAGGGGCAGGCTACTGCCTATAGCAAAAAGCATTTGGCATTACGCGTAACGAGTAAGCTGTTGGCAATAGCAGTAGGCAGTAGGTGTAGGCAGTAGGTGTAGGCAGTAGGTGTAGGCAGTAGGTGTAGGCAGTAGGTGTAGGCAGTAGGTGTAGGCAGTAGGTGTAGGCTGCTGCATATATCGTACGCGCTGCATCGTGCATGCTGCATCGTGCACACTGAATGCAACATTTATATTCGTGGCATGCTGTAAAGACGTAGAATGTACATCCAAGGTGGGTTGTCTGAACTGCATGTGCAACAGCTGTATTGCTTGTTCAACACCAGCAGTGCAACACCAGCAGTGCAACAACAGCAGCAGTGCAACAACAGCAGTACAACAACAGCAGCAGCAATATAACAACAGCATGTGTAACAACCTGAACCCTAAATCCTAAACTCTTTGCCCTTAAATTGCGCCCTCGACCATGAAGCATCGGAAAAAATCAGGCGCTTCGCCCTAGGGTTGATGGCCCAAATCCTGACCCTGATCGGAAAACCTATACCCTGAACCCTAGACCTTGGACCCTTGACCTTGGACCCTAAATCCTAGACCCTGTACCCTAACCCTTGATCCAGGTGGGAAAGAAGTCGGGCCCCATTGCTGTCCGACAATACAAATCGAACAAAGCATACGCAGAAAACCCTGAACCTAAAACCAGGTGGCTCTATCGTTTACTTATCGCCTTGAACCCTGGAGCCCTGGACCCTGAACCCTGACCATTGATCCAGGTGGGGAAAAATGACCCCATGAAGCTCCTGGTGTTCAATGACATTGCTTTCATCTCTGAGACGTTGAATATAGCACCAACCTTGAAGCTGGTAACCACTTTACAACCTGAACCTTCAACCCAAGACCAGACCTGAAAATCTGGACCCTGCACCCTGACCTTTGATCCAGGTGGGCAAGAAGTCGGGCCCCGTGAATTCTTGCTGTTCAACAACATTGGTATTGTCTCTGAGACGTTGAACATATTATGAAACTTTGAACCTGAACCCTTGAGCTGGTAACCACCTTACAACCTGAACCTCCAAAGCAAAACCAGACCTGAAACCTGGACCCTGAATCCTCACCGTTGATCTAGGTGGGCAAGAAGTCCGGCCCCCCATGAATTCTTGCTGTTCAACAATATAATCGAACAAAGCATACAAATAAAACCCTGAACCTTAAACCCTAAACCCTAAACAAAGCATACACATAAAACCCTGACCTTAAACCCTAAACCCTAAACAAAGCATACACATAAAACCCTGAACCTTAAACCCTAAACCCTAAACAAAGCATACCCATAAAACCCTGAACCTTAAACCCTAAACCCTAAACAAAGCATACACATAAAACCCTGAACCTTAAACCAGGTGACTCAATTTCGCCTTGAACCCTAAACCCTAGACCCAGAACCCACCACCTTGATCTTGTCCGAATACCAGACCTGAAATCCTAGACCCTGAACCCTAATCGTTGATCTAGGTGGGCAAGAAGTCCGGCCCCATGAAGTTCCTGGTGTTCAACGACATTGGTTCCATCTCTGAGACGTTGTTCAACGACACATGCATCTGCACCAACTACACAGCTGGCACCACCCTGCCCCCCCGGGCCGGCACTTGCAAGAACAACAGCGACGCATCCACAACTTGCTGCGCAGGCTACTGCCCGAGTGAGTCCAGTTAATTTCGTTAGGTTTCCCGAGATTACGCCTGCCGTATTCGAAAAAATTGGCACGTGTCTGCAAGAACAACAGCGACGCATCCACGACCTGCTGCGCAGGCTACTGCCCAGGTGAGGCATTTTCCCGTGGGCTCTGCCTTTATGTATTTATCCTTCTGATTCCCCAGGATTCTGCCCATTGAAGACATGTAAGTCTTGCTTTTAGCTCGCTGCCCGGAGGAATTATATGGGGCGGAAGTGTGGCGAAAGCAGGCTGAGATGAAGGGCAGGCTTGGCAAAGCAATCTGAAGAAAGCCGGACAGGGTGCATGGAGCATGGTGCATGGTGCCATGTACGGTACCTACCGTACCGTGGGTGGCGCATCGCAATGTCTTGCGCAGATTTTAGCCCAGGATTCTGCCCACTAAAAACGCAGTTTGTGCAAGAAAAAAACGGACGCATCCACGACTTGCTGTTGCACAAGTGAGGCCCTTTACCTGGGGTCCGTACCTTTCCCAGGAGTCCGTACCTTTCCCAGGAGTCTGTACCTTTCCCTGGGGTCTGTACCTTTCCCAGGAGTCCGTACCTTTCCCTGGGGTCCGTACCTTTCCCAGGAGTCCGTACCTTTCCCTGGGGTCCGTACCTTTCCCTGGGGTCCGTACCTTTCCCTGGGGTCCGTACCTTTCCCTGGGGTCCGTACCTTTCCCTGGGGTCCGTACCTTTCCCTGGGGTCCGTACCTTTCCCTGGGGTCCTTTCCTTTCCCAGGAGTCCGTACCTTTCCCTGGGGTCCGTTCCTTTCCCTGGGGTCCGTACCTTTCCCTGGGGTCCGTACCTTTCCCTGGGGTCCGTTCCTTTCCCAGGAGTCCGTACCTTTCCCTGGGGTCCGTGCCTTTCCCTGGGGTCCGTACCTTTCCCTGGGGTCCGTACCTTTCCCTGGGGTCCGTACCTTTCCCTGGGGTCCGTACCTTTCCCTGGGGTCCGTACCTTTCCCTGGGGTCCGTACCTTTCCCTGGGGTCCGTGCCTTTCCCTGGGGTCCGTACCTTTCCCTGGGGTCCGTGCCTTTCCCTGGGGTCCGTACCTTTCCCTGGGGTCCGTGCCTTTCCCTGGGGTCCGTGCCTTTCCCAGGAGTCTGTACCTTTCCCTGGGGTCTGTACCTTTCCCAGGAGTCCGTACCTTTCCCTGGGGTCCGTACCTTTCCCAGGAGTCCGTACCTTTCCCTGGGGTCCGTACCTTTCCCTGGGGTCCATACCTTTCCCTGGGGTCCGTACCTTTCCCTGGGGTCCGTACCTTTCCCTGGGGTCCGTACCTTTCCCTGGGGTCCGTACCTTTCCCTGGGGTCCGTACCTTTCCCTGGGGTCCGTACCTTTCCCTGGGGTCCGTACCTTTCCCTGGGGTCCGTACCTTTCCCTGGGGTCTGTACCTTTCCCAGGAGTCCGTACCTTTCCCTGGGGTCCGTACCTTTCCCAGGAGTCCGTACCTTTCCCTGGGGTCCGTACCTTTCCCTGGGGTCCATACCTTTCCCTGGGGTCCGTACCTTTCCCTGGGGTCCGTACCTTTCCCTGGGGTCCGTACCTTTCCCTGGGGTCCGTGCCTTTCCCTGGGGTCCGTACCTTTCCCTGGGGTCCGTGCCTTTCCCTGGGGTCCGTGCCTTTCCCAGGAGTCTGTACCTTTCCCTGGGGTCTGTACCTTTCCCAGGAGTCCGTACCTTTCCCTGGGGTCCGTACCTTTCCCAGGAGTCCGTACCTTTCCCTGGGGTCCGTACCTTTCCCTGGGGTCCGTACCTTTCCCTGGGGTCCGTACCTTTCCCTGGGGTCCGTACCTTTCCCTAGGGTCCGTACCTTTCCCTGGGGTCCGTACCTTTCCCTGGGGTCTGTTCCTTTCCCAGGAGTCCGTACCTTTCCCTGGGGTCCGTACCTTTCCCTGGGGTCCGTTCCTTTCCCAGGAGTCCGTACCTTTCCCTGGGGTCCGTACCTTTCCCTGGGGTCCGTACCTTTCCCTGGGGTCCGTTCCTTTCCCAGGAGTCCGTACCTTTCCCTGGGGTCCGTACCTTTCCCTGGGGTCCGTACCTTTCCCTGGGGTCCGTGCCTTTCCCAGGAGTCCGTACCTTTCCCTGGGGTCCGTTCCTTTCCCTGGGGTCCGTACCTTTCCCTGGGGACCGTACCTTTCCCTGGGGTCCGTTCCTTTCCCAGGAGTCCGTACCTTTCCCTGGGGTCCGTGCCTTTCCCTGGGGTCCGTACCTTTCCCTGGGGTCCGTACCTTTCCCTGGGGTCCGTACCTTTCCCTGGGGTCCGTACCTTTCCCTGGGGTCCGTACCTTTCCCTGGGGTCCTTTCCTTTCCCAGGAGTCCGTACCTTTCCCTGGGGTCCGTTCCTTTCCCTGGGGTCCGTACCTTTCCCTGGGGTCCGTACCTTTCCCTGGGGTCCGTTCCTTTCCCAGGAGTCCGTACCTTTCCCTGGGGTCCGTGCCTTTCCCTGGGGTCCGTACCTTTCCCTGGGGTCCGTACCTTTCCCTGGGGTCCGTACCTTTCCCTGGGGTCCGTACCTTTCCCTGGGGTCCGTACCTTTCCCTGGGGTCCGTACCTTTCCCTGGGGTCCGTACCTTTCCCTGGGGTCCGTACCTTTCCCTGGGGTCCGTACCTTTCCCTGGGGTCCGTGCCTTTCCCTGGGGTCCGTACCTTTCCCTGGGGTCCGTGCCTTTCCCTGGGGTCCGTGCCTTTCCCAGGAGTCCGTACCTTTCCCTGGGGTCCGTACCTTTCCCTGGGGTCTGTACCTTTCCCTGGGGTCCGTACCTTTCCCTGGGGTCCGTACCTTTCCCTGGGGTCCGTACCTTTCCCTGGGGTCCGTACCTCTCCCAGGGGTCCGTGCCTTTCCCTGGGGTCTGTACCTTTCCCTGGGGTCCGTACCTTTCCTTTTTCTGAAGTTTGTTTTAGATCTCCTGAGGTTGCATTTTGTCGAAAAGGCGGCACGTGCCAGCACAACACCGATGCATTCAGGACCTGCTGTGCATTTTTCTTGCCTCAGGGAGGCATTTTCCAGGGGGCTCTGCCTTCACTTTTTAGATTTTGTTTTCATATACGCATACCAATATCCCGTTTATGAAAAAATATGTAAACCGGTGGATAAATAAATAAATATAATTGTATTTTCTTTTTAGATTTCCAGAGACTCCGCATACCGGTATTTTAAAAAGGGGGCACGTGCAAGAACAAGACGATTGCACTTACGACTTGCTCTGCTTTTACCCAAGTACGGTAGTGAGTTTTTTTTGTTTTTGACCTCCGTCAATCCTCCGTCCCAAGTTTATAAAAATCCTGCGAAAAGAACCCATCTTGTTTTAAGTAACAACCGTTTATTACAAAACTGAGATGCTGCCCAGTAAAAAAACGCGGGGCATGCGCCTGGGAATCAAAACTATGATGCATCCACGACTTCACGGTGACGAGGCAATCGGTGATACGAGGTAGGACCACTGAGCGTCTATATCCCTAGACTTGGGGGGGAGGGGAGCCCGTCTTTTAAGTTGTCTTCTTAGAGATGCACAGACTCCTCCACCTGACAACCTTTGGGAAATATTGTCGTAGTCCTCTCCTCTCCGTTACTTATGTGACACCTCTGACCTGCAGAGGTAGGCGCGGCACGCTCCCTTGGCCACGGGATGTGTTCTAGCTGATTTGTAGCTGAATGTTGCTGATTTGTAGCTCGAGCGTCGCTGAATGTTGCTGAATTGTAGTTTGAGTATAGCTGACGTGTAGCTGGATGTTGCTGAAATGTAGCTGGAGTGTAGCTGAAGTGTACTGTCTGCTGCTATTCGTACCGCAGTTCCTCCAGGCACTCCTGAGGGACAGGACTGGTACCTGACCATGTTCCAGTACACGCCCAACTCTGTCAAGGTAGGAAGGGTTTGGGGGTTGAGGTTAAGGGCTAAGACTAGTCCGTGACCATTTTCCAGTACACGTCCGACTGTTAAGGTAGAAAAGGGGTAGGGGTTGGGGCCAGGACTGGTACCTGACCATGTTCCAGGACACCCCCAACTCTTAAGGTAGGAAGGATGAAGGGGTTAAGGGTTTAGGGGTTGGGGCCAGGACTGGTACCTGACCATGTTCCAGGACACCCCCAACTCTTAAGGTAGGAAGGATGAAGGGGTTTAGGGTTTAGGGGTTGGGGCTAGCACTGGTACCTGACCATGTTCCAGGACACCCCTAATGCAGGCAAGGTAGGAAGAGGGAAGGGGTTGGAGTAAAACTGGTACCTGACCATGCTCCAATGCAGTCCAAAATCTGCTTGAAGGCAGGGAGGGTGAAGGGGTTGAGGATAAGGGCTGAGACGGGCACCTGAAGATGTTTCAGAATAACGACTACACGCCCAACTCTATTTAGATAGGAAGAGCTAAGGGGTTCAGGGGTTAGGGGTCAGGGTTTAGGTCCCCCTCCACGCCCCCCTCGCTCCTCATTGCTCCTCCCCCCCCCACTCATCCGCCCCCCTCCCTCCCACTGACCTCAAATGTTCACCTTCCTCCTCCTCCTCCACCGCCCCGCACACTCCTCTCTGTATCCTCCAGCTCGTCCCAGTCTTGGTCAAGGAGGAGGCAGATGCAAGCATGGCCATTCTCAACGGAGACCTCAGCTACGCGCAAGGCAAGTGGTGCAAACAAAAACACGTAACCTGGATCCCTAGACTCTCAACCCTAAACCCAAAACATGGCCATATTGAACGGCGACCTCAGCTATGCGCAAGGCAAGTATAGCGGACATGAAATTAGGGTTCATAATTTAAACCCTGAATCTTGATCCCTAGACTAAAAAACCCGACCCTTAATCAATTTAACCTAGACCTTAATATCTTCACCCTGAAATTTTAACTCGGCGACTTCAGCTATGCGCAGGGCAAGAGTAGAAAGCATGACACCTCGACCCACAATCTGAACACCTAGACTCTAAAACCCAAACCCATTGAACTCATGCCCTAAGCATTAAACATGATCGAGGCGGCCTCAGCTATGCGCAAGTATAGAGAGCATGAAACCTAGACCCTGAATCTGAGTCACAAGGCCACGAACCCTTCAACGCGAGCCATAGTCCAGGTGGTTTCAGCTTTGTGCAAGGCAAGTGTGGGGGGAGATGTGCAGGATATTTGTGTGAATCCCAATACTTGTGTGAACCCCTCAATCTTACACTCCTACACCCTGCACCAGGAACTTAATTCCCCCTATACCCTACACCTGCAACCCTGGACATATCTTACCTTCAAACTTGGATTAGGCAACATAATGTAAGCCTTATACTCTCCACTTTAAAACCTGAACCATGAACCCTATTCTCGTCCACTCACCCCCTAAGCCCAACCACCCTGTAAACCATATGTCCTACACCTTAAAACATGAAAACCATATACCTTATTTTCCCCTTCAGGATACATCCTGAACCCTACACTCATGTACCATGCACCCTTTACCCAAAACTTAACATGTACACCCCCTCATTCCTCCCCCCCTCAGGACACACCCTGAACCCTGCACTCCTGCACCCTATACCGTTTACCCAATACTTAACATGTTCACCCCCTCTCCCCCTCCTCCCCCGCTTAGGATACACCCTGAACCCTACACTCGTGCACTTAAAACCCTACACCTTCAACCCTAAACATGCACACCCCCTCTCCCCCTCCTCCCCCCCCTCAGGATATACGGACAACTGGGATATTTTCGGAAATCAGGTAAAAAGGGAATGTGTTATGAACATTGGTGGGAGGCAGGCCCTTAGGGGTGACAGGCAGGCCCTCAAGGGTGACAGACAGACCCTTAGGGGTGTCGGGCAAGCCCCATGCAGAGGCAGACATGACCCAAAGGATGACAGGCAGACCCTTAAGGGTGACAGGAAGGCCCTTGAGGGTGACAGGCAGACCCTTAAGGGTGACAGGCAGGCCCTTGAGGGTGACAGGCAGGCCCTCAAGGGTGACAGACAGACCCTTAGGGGTGACAGGCAGGCCCCATGCAGAGGCAGACATGATCCAAAGGGTGACAGGCAGACCCTTGAGGGTGACAAGCAGGCCCTTACGGGTGACAGGCAGGCCCTGAAGGGTGACAGGCAGGCCCTTAAGGGTGACAGGCAGGCCCTTTAGGGTGACAGGCATACCCTTAGGGGTGACAGGCAGACCCTTAAGGGTGAAAGGCAGACCCTTAAGGGTGACAGGCAGGCCCTTGAGGGTGACAGGCAGGCCCTTAGGGGTGACAGACAGCCCCGTAAGGGTGACAGGCAGGCCCTTAGAGGTGACAGGCAGACCCCTTAGGGTGGCAAGCAGGCCCCATGCAGAGGCAGACATGACCCAAAGGGTGACAGGCAGACCCTTGAGGGTGACAAGCAGGCCCTTAAGGGTGACAGGCAGGCCCTTGAGGGTGGCAGGCAGGCCCTTTAAGGTGACAGACAGGCCCTTAAGGGTGACGGGCAGGCCCGTAAGGGTGACAGGCAGGTCATTTCGCGTGACAGGGAGGCCCTGAAGGGTGACAGGCAGGCCCTTAAGGGTGACAGGTAGGCCCTTAGGGTGACAGGCAGACCCTTAAGGGTGACAGACAGGTCCTTAAGGGTGACAGGCAGGCCCTCAAGGGTGACAAGCAGACCCTTAAGGGTGACAGGCAGGTCCTTAAGGGTGTTAGACAGGCCCTTAAGGGTGATAGGCGGGCCCTTATGGGTGACAGACAGGCCCTTAAGGGTGACAGGCAGGCCCTTAAGGGTGTTAGACAGGCCCTTAAGGGTGATAGGCGGGCCCTTAAGGGTGACAGACAGGCCCTTAAGGGTGACAGGCAGACCCTTCAGGGTGACAGGCAGACACTTAAGAGTGACAGGCAGGCCCTTAAGGGTGACAGGCAGGCCCTTGCGGGTGACAGTCAGGCCCTGAAGGGTGACAGGCAGGCCCGTAAGGGTGTCAGGCAGGCCCTTAAGGTTGACAGGCAAGCCTTTACGGGTGACAGGCAGGTCCTTTGAGGTGACAAGCAAGCCCGTAAGGGTGGCAGACAGACCCTTCAGTGTGACAGGCAGGCCCTTAAGGGTGACAGGGAGGCCCTTAAGGGTGACAGGCAGGCCCTTAAGGGTGATAGACAGTTCCTTAACGGTGTCAGGCAGGCCCTCACGGGTGACAGGCAGGCCCTTAAGGGTGACAGGGAGGCCCTTAAGGGTGACAGTCAGGCCCTGAGGGGTGACAGGCAGGCCCTTAAGGGTGTCAGGCAGGCCCTTAAGGTTGACAGGCAGGCCCTTACGGGTGACAGGCAGGTCCTTTGAGGTGACAAGCAAGCCCGTAAGGGTGGCAGACAGACCCTTCAGTGTGACAGGCAGGCCCTTAAGGGTGACAGGGAGGCCCTTAAGGGTGACAGTCAGGCCCTGAGGGGTGACAGGCAGGCCCGTAAGGGTGTCAGGCAGGCCCTGAAGGTTGACAGGCAGGCCCTTACGGGTGACAGGCAGGTCCTTTGAGGTGACAAGCAAGCCCGTAAGGGTGGCAGACAGACCCTTCAGTGTGACAGGCAGGCCCTTGAGGGTGACAGGGAGGCCCTTAAGGGTGACAGGCAGGCCCTTAAGGGTGATAGACAGTTCCTTAACGGTGTCAGGCAGGCCCTCACGGGTGACAGGCAGGCCCTTGAGGGTGACAGGGAGGCCCTTAAGGGTGACAGGCAGGCCCTAAAGGGTGACAGACAGGCCCTTAAGGGTGACAGGGAGGCCCTTACGGATAACGCAGGCCCTTAAGGGTGACAGGCAGGCCCTTAAGGGTGTCAGGCAGGCCCTTAAGGGTGACAGGCAGGCCCTTAAGGGTGACAGGCAGGACCTTAAGCTTCACAGGCAGGCCCCAGGCACCTGCAAACGCCTAGTGGCGGATTTTTATGACATGGGTGAGCAGGGGTTTCAAGGCCTCCCAGCATTTCATCTGGAGCGTGGGCGCAAGTGTGGTTGCAAGCGTGGTCGCAAGTGTGGATGCAAGGGTGGATGCTGAGCGCTGATCAGTGTTTATTTTCTTGGCTACTAGTCCACCCTAGGCAGGTCGCCCCGCAGCCGCTAGAGGCCTGATCGGGAGCAAACCTAGACCAGCATGTGGCCCAAAGCAGCATGGTTGGCCGCAGACGGGGACTCCGGCCAGAGGCTGGAGTGTAGCTATCATGTAGCTGAATCACGAAGGAAAAAAAACTGGCGCTGTTGAGCGCTGAAAAGGGTGCCTGGGGTGTAGCTGAGGTGTAGCTGACATTCGACCCTGCCAGGTAGAGGGGGGGAATATAGCTGTGCAGCACTTTCATCGCCCAACGCTTTCAGCGCCTTACACCCCCTGAAGTTTAGCCTTTAACCTTCATCCCTGTTGAATGGAGCCTGCGTTGAGCGCCTTCCACTTTCAGCGCCTTGAACTCCCTGACGTAAACCCTCAACCCTTTGAGACGGGACCTGCTTTCAGCGCCTTTTACTCCCTGAATTGGAACCTTCAACCTGCAGCCTTCAACCCTGCCAAATGGAGCCTGATTTGACGCCTTTCACAAGCAGCGCCTTAAAGTCCCTAGTTTTTAACCCTCAACCTGCAACCCTCTACCTTTTCACCCTGTCAGATGCAGCCTGCGTTCAGCGCCTTTCACAAGCAACTCCTTAAAGTCCCTAGTTTTTAATTCGAAACCCTTAAACTTTTAACCCTGGATTTTAACCTGCAACCTGCAACCCTCCACCTTTTCACCCTGTCAGATGGAGCCTGCGTTCAGCGCCTGGCCGCTCATGACAGGCCTGGGCAATCATGAGAGAGACTGGCCCGGCAGCGGAGATGCGTTCGAAGGCTTGGCTGTGAGTTATCAACATTTGTCAAAACTGTAGGAAAACATTCACAACTAAATAAAATAGTATTTGTATAGAGTATCGGTAAAAGCATGGGAGAGACTGGCCTGGCACCGGCGACGCATTTGACAGCTTGGCTGTGAGTTGTCAATGTGAGAATGTAAATACCGGTAAATGATATTATATTATGTATACGGTTTATTTAAATGGTCCTGGTACACGGTTTTAATCTACATTAATAATATATTGGAAACTTCAGTTCTGAAGATATAAGTTGCCTCCCCTTGGACTTGAATTAATTATGTTTAAAGGCTTGGCTGTGAGTCTTCCCTGGGTGCATCCTGGTATCAAAATCATCAAAATGATAAATACGTGTAACCCTCTCTGCAAATTGCCTTCCCTCGGGTCGGGTTAAAAAGTATTAATTGATTCAGCTTCGCCCCGACCCCTTTTTCCCTAGACCCTAATACCCAGGGATTACCGAGTACCAGTAATAAATTAAATATACACCCTGAGGCGGTGATAAAGGAAGCCACCCGGTCAGCCGTAGCACTAGGTGGGCTGCCAACTGCCAACTGTCAACTGCCAACTGCCAACTAAGTTCCAACACAAAATATGCTGTGCTTCTCGCAGAGTCCTGCTTACGACTCCGGCGGCGAGTGCGGTGTGGCATACACCCACAGGTAAGTGCACACAACAACGAGCGCCGATGGATTTGGCGATTTATTTACTTAAAACGATTTGTTTACTAAAACCGGTTTGTATACGGAACACCCACAGGTAGGTGCACACACAATCCTCAAGTGTTTAGTTCTTCAGTTGATGGATATGGCAATTTATTCACTAAAAACGATGAATTTACTAAAAATGGCATGCCACATATCTGCCACACACAGTATCCACACATCTGCCAGACATGAGTCACTCGTTTGTCACACAATCTCAACACAACTGTCACTCATCTGCCACACTTAGGCCGCACATTATTTACATACCCCTGCCGCACATTTGCCGTGTCACAGGTACCACAACCCCGGCCCTGGTGATTTGCTGGACCCGCGCATGTCCTACTACGAATTCAAGATGGGACCCGTGAGCTTCCTCATCCTGGACTCCGAGACCGATACCACCAAGGGATCGCACCAGGTACGGTACCCCGCCCTGCTGGTGCAACCTGCTGATGGCTAAATAAAGAACATCATCTCGCAAGGCAAAAGAGGAAAATATCGGAGGGGGGGATTTCTTTTTTCATTGGCTTTTGGAACTAATTGTTTAGTGTGACCAGAAGTCATTCTTTGGTGGAAGCGCACCGCACAAATCAAATTTTCTTTATTTTTCTTACACCCTATCTTCCCCCTTGAACCCTCAACTTTGAACCCTGGCTACTTCAGTGAACCTTGAACCTTGAACACATTTTTCTCAAACCCTATCTCCCCTCGACCCTGAACCCTAAACTCTCTCTCTCCTCCGCAGTGGCTGTGGGTGGAGAAGAACCTCAACCCTCAATCCTAAACCCTAAACCCTCAACCCTCAATTCTGAACCCTCTCTCTCTCCTCCGCAGTGGCTGTGGGTGGAGAAGACCCTCAATCCTCAATCCTAAACCCTTAAACCTAAACCCTCAACTCTGAACCCTGTCTCTCTCTCCTCGGCAGTGGCTGTGGGTGGAGAAGACCCTCGCCAGTGTCAACCGCAAGAAGACCCCCTGGGTAGTGGTCAGCCTCCATCGCCCCATGCAGTGGATGTCCAGCGACACGAGGCCTGGCCAGGTGGGGGGAGTGCTTTGGGGTTTAGGGTATAGGGTCGAGAAGGTGAAGCTTTTAGTGTTCAGGTTTAAAGGGGGATAGCCACCATCGCCCCATGCAGTGGATGTCTAGCGACACAAGGCCTGGTCAGGTGGGGGGAGTGCTTTGGGGTTTAGGGTTTAGGGTCGAGGAGGTGAGGGTTTTAGGGTTTAGGTTTAAAGGGGGATAGCCACCATCGCCCCATGCTGTGGATGTCTAGCGACACAAGGCCTGGTCAGGTGGGGGGAGTGCTTTGGGGTTTAGGGTTTAGGGTCGAGGAGGTGAGGGTTTTAGGGTTCAGGTTTAAAGGGGGGATAGCCACCATCGCCCCATGCAGTGGATGTCTAGCGACACAAGGCCTGGTCAGGTGGGGGGAGTGCTTTGGGGTTTAGGGTTTAGGGTCGAGGAGGTGAGGGTTTTAGGGTTTAGGTTTAAAGGGGGATAGCCACCATCGCCCCATGCTGTGGATGTCTAGGGACACAAGGCCTGGTCAGGTGGGGGGAGTGCTTTGGGGTTTAGGGTTTAGGGTCGAGGAGGTGAGGCTTTTAGGGTTCAGGTTGAAGGGGGGATAGCCACCATCGCCCCATGCAGTGGATGTCTAGCGACACGAGGCCTGGTCAGGTGGGGGAGTGCGTTAGGGTTTGGGATTTAAGGGTTGGGGGGTAAAGGGGAGATAGCCTCCATTGCCCCATGTAGTCGATGTCTAGCGACCAAGGCCTGGCCTGGTAGTGGGAGTGGGAGTGCTTGGGGGCTAAGGGTTCTAGGGTTCAGGGTTTTAGGGGAGATAGCCTCCATCGCCCATATAGTTGATGTCTAGCAACACGAGACCTGGTCACGTGGGGGGAGTGTTTTGGGAAGGTGGGGGGGTCTGTTAGGTCCATCCTGAACCCTTATTCCACACTTCACCTTAACCCTGCCCTTCCCTGGAAACCAGACCCTTTACACTAAACTGCACGCTTCACACTATTCTGCACCCCTCATTTCAAACCGCATGATGAAGCTGTGATCTTCAAGCAACACGTGGCCGCAAGAAAATCTGGACCCTATTTTACCACCGTACCGTCCTCTTTGACTGTACCGTGTTGGCATCCGTACCGTATCGTGTCACCGCACCGTATTTTCGTACTGGGTAACCCTGACCGCAACATATGGGTGAAGGCAGTGCTGCAGGCACCCCAACCCACCTCAATGTCGAGGAGTAATGTGTGACTCCAGAGTGTACCTGGCCCACACTTCGGCGGTGTTTGCAGAGTGGCTTGAAACGTCAGCACATTCTCCGTGGCTGGTCTTGAGTGACCACCCACCTCAAAGCTGTGGAGTAATGTGTGACTCCAGAGTGTGACCGGCCCACACTATGACGTCCACAGGGTGACCTCGACGCCAGCGCCAAGTTCGTGGCTGATTTCGAAGACCTGTTCCACGGCCAGGTCCACATTGTGATCTACGGCCACCAGCACGCATACGGTGAGAGGTGTCCGCTCCTGTCAGTGTGCGCCTCAGCTACACTCAGCACACATTTCAGCTACACTCAGGACACATTTCAGCTACACCCAGGACACCTTTCAGCTACACTCGAGATGTATGTCATCTGCGTCAGGTCCTTCTGCACTGGGGGCCACGTGCAGCATTTCCTGCTGCTTTTGCCACTGGCCGGAGGCCGGCCAAGGATTGGTGGACCCCAATGGGGCTAGGGGATAGCCAGTGTGGCCTCCACTGGCCTTATTACCCCCGAATGGTGAGGCTGGCCTCACCCGGCGTCAGCCCGGGGTGGAGTTGTTCCCTTCACCTGCATGCCAAGCTACGTACCTATTTGGTGGACCCCCATGGGGCCAGAGGATGACCAGTGTGCACGCCAAGCTTCGTATACTTGCCAGCCATGCATGCCCTGGCACGCACGACGTACATATGCGCCATGCCATGCAAGCCCCGGCTCTAATACCCAGCCGCTCTACCATTTGTTGCTTGCTTGCATGCCGCTAGGACGCGCATCTTTGTATTTGTCTCCATCTGAGTGCGTTGCCCTGGTTCTGACTCCTTCCCCTGGTGCTGTGTGTTACTTGCTCACAGGCCGCACCTGCATGGTCTACAACAACACCTGCACTCGCGACAGGTCCACATCGTGAGTCAAGACATACATCAATGTTTAAATTAAGAAAATAAAAACATGAGTGTTTAAATTAATGTTCAAAATAATGTTTAAAAACAAACCCTACAAAATAAACCCTTAGCCCTAAACCCGCAACCCTAAACCCGCAACGCAGGCGCCGGTTTCACACACGCCCCCGCCCCCGCTTTGCTGCCTCATCTGAGTTGTACCTGCCCTGATCTAGAATGATAGCTTGTCCATGTCTCCATTCCCTTAGTCTGTCAAGTTCCTTCAGGAACCTGATCATGTCCCAATACACATCCTTAAACCCTAAGCCCTAAGCCCTAAACTCTGCCAGGTTCCTTAAGAAACCTAAGCATGCCCCAATCCACAGCCTGAACCCCTAAGCCCTAAACGCTTAGCGCTGTCTGGTTCCTTAAGAAACCTGATCTAGCTCCATTCTACATCCTGACAGGCAACACAGGCACTAGCTCCACCCCTCCCCCTCTCCCCCGATTCCATCCTTCAGCTAAATTGTAGCTGCTCCAATTTAAAACTGACTCATAAAGCATGCAGGCTTTGGTTGCACACGTCCACCCACCCACCTACCCAGCTCCGATGGTTGAGCTCGATTGTAGAACCTTTCGAAATTCCGATGTAATTAAATTATTTCAAAATTCCGATACAATGAAAACACGGGTCCATGCCCTCCCACTCTTGTTGCTTCTTAGCTTCTTCCAGAAGCCGGACGCTCCGATCTACGCCCTGACCGGCAATGCAGGCGCAGGCTTCATCCCCCCCCCCCTACCCCCCCCCTGCTCTCGTGGTGAAGATAAATTGTAGCTTCCCGCTTTTCAGCATGCCCTCCCACTCTTGTTGTCTCTTAGATTCTTCCAGAAGCCGGACGCTCCGATCTACGTCCTGACCGGCAATGCAGGCGCAGGCTTCACGCATGCCTTCCCGGTGACGGTCCCGGACTGGATTGCATACGCCTGGCAGGACGTCAACGGATACGTCCGCTTCATTGTGGACAAGAAGGTCATGACCATGCAGGTGGGTCACCTGGCAGGCAGTTTTTCAGTTGGGTCCAGGTACTTTTCAGCTACATTTCAGCTCCACTCTATGGGAATTTTCAATTAAATCTGGGAGTGTTGACTTCGTTGTGGACAAGAAGGTCATGACCATGCAGGTGGGTCACCTGGCAGGCAGTTTTTCAGTTGGGTCCAGGTACTTTTCAGCTACATTTCAGCTCCACTCTATGGGAATTTTCAATTAAATCTGGGAGTGTTGACTTCATTGTGGACAAGAAGGTCATGACCATGCAGGTGGGTCACCTGGCAGGCAGTTTTTCAGTTGGGTCCAGGTACTTTTCAGCTACATTTCAGCTCCACTCTATGGGAATTTTCAATTAAATCTGGGAGTGTTGACTTCATTGTGGACAAGTAGGTCATGACCATGCAGGTGGGTCACCTGGCAGGCAGTTTTTCAGTTGGGTCCAGGTACTTTTCAGCTACATTTCAGCTTCACTACACGGGAATTTTCAATTAAATTCTGGATGTGTTGGCTTCCTCGGGGACAAGAAGGTCGTGAACATGCGTGTAGGTAACCTGGCAGGCCGTGTGTCCAGTTGGTGCCAGACCACCTTCAGCAGGCTGCAGGGGCACCCTGCTGCCTCTTGGCCGGAGGCTGTGAAGTTTAGCTGAATCTCGCTACACTGACAGTTGTGTATCATCTGCATCATCTGGCACTTTTATTGTGCATCAAACGGGATGCCACGCTGGACTATGTGTGAACTTAATACCCACCTTCGCATGCGCAGGCCATTGCCACGGACCCACTGAATTGGAGCCAGGGGACCAAGAGCTTCTCGTTCGGCGCCGGCGCGGTCTTCGACTCGATCACTCTGTCTCTGAACTGATGAGGAAGAGCTAACATCCTCTCTAATAAGAGTACTGATGAGAGTATATTGTAGCATGCACTGGAAATGATGTGGCTTGTCAATACGTCAATAATGCCATGAATGATTTGTAGGGTTCAGGTCTTAACAGGATCCCAGGAGAGTGCAGGCTAAGCATTGTGGGTGTTAAGGGTTCAGGTTTTCATTTAAAAAGGGTGCAGGCTGGGCGTTGTGGGTGTTTAGGGTTCAAGTTTTAACAAAATCCCAGGAGGGTGCAGGCTAAGCGTTGTGGGTGTTTAGGGTTTAGGAGGGGCATACATATCTTAAGCAACCTCACTGGAAAGCCCAGTATCTGAGAACTCGACCCCTTTGTAATTCCACTAAGAGCACCCATTGACGTGTTTAGAACGATGCATACCCTCTGGGCCCTGCGTCAACATCATTGAGTAAATCTCATTAGGGGCATCCGTGGCTGGCCTTGGTCCTGATGATATCTTGGCCTGAAAGCAGCATATTTCACTATCATGAACTCATGAAGCCGCCTTTTGTAGCGCTGATGTAGAGCATCTCCCCTTATGATTGCTGATGGCCCTGGCCTTGGATTTCGTTTCAGTGGCTTTGTCCTAGTCTTCGCCTCAGCTTATATATTTGGGTTAAGTAGCATGAAACCTACTTTCACAGCACTGGTACAGGGCATCTCCTCTTGTGATTGCAAACAGCCTTGGCCTTGGTCTATGCCTGAGTGGCTTTGGCACACCCTCTGCTTTACCCTATTTTAGCAGCGCAAACCCTAATTTGGCAGCACCATCTCAGAGTTCGCCAATGGCCCCAGTCCCGGTGTACGCTCACAGCCTTGGCCTACTCTTCGCCTCTTTCAGTAGGGCAAGCCCTACTTTAGCAACGCTGACATGCAATCTCCCCTGCAACCACAAATGGCTTTGACGTTGGTCTACGCCTCGCCCTGGCCCACTCTTTTCGCCCGAGCCTAATCCTGTATTATTTATTTTTTGGCAGCGCAAATACTGGGCAAGTCCCCCTGGGGTCGCCAACGGCCCCGGCCTTGGTCGATTGTAGGCCTTGATCTATTATAGAATATATTCTGAATTGCCCCAAACCACTCCCTTCAGACCAGACGCTTGGGCACCCACACCGAGCCTTTTTGAGCTAGGCCCAGAGATGTAACGTCGTGTACTCTTGGCCCAGGCCTACTTTGGCAGAACTAATGCAGAGTATCGGTCCTTGAGGTCGCCAGTGGCCTTGGCCTTGAGCTGCTCCATGTTCAGCACGGTGCGCCTCCAATGCCTGATTAGGGTTTGAGGATCAGGTTTATGATTGCTTTAGTGTTTGGGAATCAGGTTTAGGGTTGTTTAGGGTTTAAGGATCAGAGTAAGGGTAAATTTAGGGTTTGGAAACAGGTGTAGGGTTGATTTACGGTTTGGGGATGAGGGTAAGGCTTGATTTGGGGTTGTCGTTACAAAGTTACACCTAACCACCTTCACACCCACAGCCTTTTTCGAAAGGGCCAGGCACTGCGAACCAGGGGGGAAACCAGCGACAATGACCAAAACGTAAACCGAATCTAGGATCCCAGGCAGCGGCTCACAGGCAGCAGCTCTCAAGCAGTCAATTCCAGGCCGCGGCTCAGAGGCAGCTGATCTCAAGCAGTCCATCCCACAATACCCCCCAGGCAGCTTGGAGGAGCGCTTCCGTGCACGCTCAATATTTTCCTGGGACTGTCGCAATAACTGTCGCAATACACTTGCTCTTCTCCTTGTACTATTGCTGTTATACCGTAACAGTCAAATTGGAAATGAAACACCGGTCCTCGATACTGTTCCTCCTCCCCCTCGAAATGGCAACTGAAAGCAAATTCTAATTTAGAGCCCAACACGCTGTACTGACGCCCAAGACGCTCTCCTGACAACCTGCTTTTAAACCTTGACACCCCTTACACGGTATACACGAACATAGAAGACATATATGCCTAGCATAAGTACCGGTAACTAGGGTTCGGCATATTTATATTAAGTTAGATAAACATCACATTATATAAATGATATTGTTAACTATAATCGAGACCTGCTTAACGTATTGTACATAAAAAACATGGATTCGAAAAAACCCCGAAAATCGACTTCAAAACGCGAAGAAACGGCTTTTCAGCCACTGTCAGCTACGTCTACAAGAAGCGCTGGCGTTCGCATCCATCTCTATGCAGTTGAAGTCTGGAATGCCTTTTAAGAAACAGATGAACGATTACTCCCTCTGGCGGATGGCAAGCAACTGCACCATGGCTATGTGTGGACGCCCGCGGACTTGTTGAACGGAATGAACAGGATACCGCGATCTTGGAACAGCAAATACATCTGCGTGATGGGCGAGGAGTCTCCAGGCGCGCCATGCTGTCAACTTCAGTGCAAAGGCTGCGGGCAGAATTTGACGCCGTGCAACCCAGCTGCTTCTGTCAAGGCGCATTCAGGCCATTGCGCAGCGCAGCAGGCAATCGGCAAAAGCCCCATAAAGTTTGCCGCAACTCCTGCAAGCCCATCTTCCCCGGTTGCTACCCCGATCAAGAGCACCAAGGGGCAGACCAGCATCTTAAACTTATATAAACTTATATACCTAACCCATTTATATATATACCTGGCCTGTACAACCAAACCTACATACCCGTGACCCCATGGGCGCGCGCCGCCTCCACTAAAACCCATGCACCATCAAGTGGCAAAGCATGCAGACCTGGCGGTTTCGGAGCCCTCCAGTCCGCCCTTGCCGACCTCTCCTTGGATCAAGTCGATGATCGTCTGCGGCACAATTCATTCCCACATTGTCACACCCTTTTCACACTTAACCATCTGCGGCGAGGCCTGGAGGCACACTTTGTTTAGGGTTTAGGGTTTTAGGGTTTAGAGTTTGGGGTTTTAGCGTTGAGAGTTGAAGGTTTTAGGTTTTAGGGTTACACGTCCAAAACATTTTACAATTAAACAGACGTGTGGAGAAAGGTCTCGAGGCTCAATTTAAATATCTGACAACAGGAGGCACACAGCTGTGTATTTCAAAATCACATGTACTGTAGGAGGTGGGGAGTTGGGTGGCAGGGGAGGCAGGACGCAAGGTGGCATGTGCAGCACGATACGGCATATGACATGGCACAGGTAAAGCCAGACTGTACTGCCAAGGTAGCACAATACAGCACAGCTCAAGCGAGATTGAGCCACCATGGCGGCACGAGATTGATCGACGCCTTGCAAGGCGAAGAGAGAAAGCGCGGTACAAAATATGTCGCTACCCGTATCAGGGGCCAAGCGATAGCCATAAATAAAAAAATAAAATGCCCCCCCCCCCAGCTGAACAAAGTATCCGGTAGTGCAGGGAACACCGCCCTCTATTTTTTCAAGGCTCGGGCAGAGGACACGCTGCATGATGTCTCTACAGCAAAGGTTCGATCAACCGAAGGCAGTACACCGCCCGATCCCCTATCTAGCACTCAAAGCACAGTATGCAGAACATCTTGGTGTGCGGTACTCCCTGCATGCAGTACACCACGGTACTGCTGTACATCCCTGCATGCGGTACACATTTTGGAATGCGAAACGTCCTGGTATTCTGTAGGCTGGAACATCCCTGCATGCAGTACACCCTGGTACTGCTGTACATCCCTGCATGCCGTACATCCTGGTGTGCAATACATCCCACACATTTTCACCCAGCCAGACCTGTATGACTGACGGCGTGAATTTCGCAACGCTGCGGTCGAAGTAGTAGATGTAGTGCTCCAGGATCTCGATGTACAGCACTACATAGCTGCGGTCCCCGGCTCGTGCCGCAGCCGCCACCTGTTCAGAAACAGGTATGAACAGGTGTGGGCAGGAACGGGCGATGTACAGCAGTACACAGATACGGTATGCAGTAGCGCCGCAGCCACCACCTGCCAGGAATGGGTATGAACATGTGTGAGCAGGGTGGCGATGCACAGCAGTACAAACGTACCACTTGCTAGAAAGTTGGTGTGAACATGTATGGGCAGGAAGGCGATGTGCAACATGGCATAGGTACCACTTGCTAGAAAATAGGTATGACCAAGTGTGGACAGGAAGGCGATGTGCAACAGTGCATAGGTATGGTCGCCAGTAGCGCCGCAATATCCATCTGCCGGGTAGCGGGTATGAACAGGTATGAGAAGGGGCGCGATGTACAGCAGTACAATGTTGCGGTACCTGACGCGCGCAGACTCCAGCTCCTGCAGGGGGAATCAAGTTGTTCAGACACCCTGTAAGCCATACATGATCCACACACGATTCACACACGATTCACACATGATCCACACCTGAGTTGGTTTGCTGATATCACCCATTCCTGTCATGATCCGCAGGTTGTGCACAACTTTTGCATGAATCAGATTGCATCGATCCAGTCTTTGTCATGCCGTTCTGACATTTGCTTCCTGATGGTCTTGTTGGTCTGTTGCTCTCTGCTGCTTCTCTATGCCTGATCTATATTGTTCTTGGACTTGCAGCGTTGCAGTTGTTGTGTTGATTCCTTCCTGGTCTCACTGCTGATACCTAAATCACACACTTGTTCTTGCGCAACCCCCTGAGCCGGCGCTACCACCCATACCCCACATAATCCCACGGGAAGTTCGCTGAATGCTTGAAGTCTGTCTGATTTACGTACACTATTCCCACCCATACCGCTCATAAGCCGCGTGCTCCTTCAATGTTTTACTTGTGTTATGCATGTGTGTTCATCAAATCTGCAATGTTTCTTGCGATATCATCGCGAACTCTTCTCATTTTCACTCATTTATTGACTCATGGTGCTCTCCTATAGTCCTGAAGCTCTCTGACAGTTTGCCCACATCATCGCACTATGCACATGTCCCTACCCAGGCTTGAACACACCCAATGCACTATGTAGCAGCTGTCATATGGGCTTGAACAAAAAGCACTGTATACTGGCCGATTGACCATGCGCAGCATCATTTCTCATGTGTGTGTCCCACTGACCCACTGTCACTTGGTTTCAGCCACAACATTACCCTGCAGCCCTCAGCACCAGCACACTTCACAAGTTGTAAAACACCACACACTGCACTACTCGACAGTGTTTTTCGCTAATCTGTTACAGGGTATAATTGTGCGGACGGTCGGCACTAGTCTCAATTTATTGTAGGTACGGTGGCAGGCTAATGTGCTTCCTACCACCGCTGATGATTGGGCATTACGAGCAACATGAAAGGTAGCGCAAGTATCAACAAGTCTGGTCTTTGTGACGTCCAGCAAAAAGATCAAGGCCGTCCGCGCAACGTAACACTTGTAAACGGCCAGTGCGTCAGGCGGTCCAGAAGGCAAGAAGGCTGCTCTCAGGGAACATTGATCAACACACAGGTAACATTGCGTTATGTAAAGCTTGTATCCTACAGAATTGAGTCGACTAGGTGTCTAAGAGACCACCGCACCGACATTGCTGTTTGTAATGAAGACCAATCAATCTGTTTTCAATGACTGCAGAGCCGGAAGCGAGCTGCCATCAACAGTGAGAGCTCGCGTGGAAGTCGTGACAACTCAGTACGAGAAGAACAGCAGCACCACCGTAGTGCTGACGAGAAACGGCAGGTGGGTTTGCAACAAAGTTAATGTTCAGGATAGGCGTTCGTTTGCCAATTGTATACAACATCTACGCATAAAGGCTGGTGGTGCCTTGTTCTTTATGCAGTGATGTCTCTGCATTGTGATGCCATGCAGCCACCAACAGCCCCCTCTCAACCCATGCAACTGTTCCAGGCTGTCGCATCGACCGAGCTCTCTTCTGCATCCAAGCCTGCAGTGACCAGTGTGTCCTGGACACCACCTGACAACCCACCGGAGGGTGCTGACTTGACTTCTGAGCAATATGAACGTTTCAAGCAATGGTTGATGTCGCCTGACCAGCTACCAAAACAGACCAGCTCAGATGAGCAGTTGAAGCGAGCAGGTTACACTTGCTGGCAACATTACATGTGGTTTGCCCTGGCGATGGATTTTGACTGATCTGGCTGAGAATGGTGCAACAAGTAACAGCTGTTGATCTGACATGCATCACGGGCCGCATTCAGATGCTGGCAGCCGCTGGTGTTTTGGACGCTGGTCAGATGCCCGACAGAATTAGTGAACGCAAATTGCATCGCACAGAGGACGCAGCACACATCCAAGGAGACTGGCAAACAGAGCCAGCAACGTTCATCTACCATGACAAAGTAGCAGATGATACCGTGTCAGCTGAGCTGGTGTGCCGCTTGCAAAGTGTACACAATGTGAGTTCTTGCTTAACTTTGTATGCTGACCATCGATACAAACGTGGCAAGTTGGTCCATTATTTTGACGGCATTTGGGTGCTTCAGGGTGACAGCCAACTTGAACGGTTAGTTGTGATGCGTCAGCCTGGTGCCAACCGCTTTGGGGCAATGCACTATTGCCCTGGGGAGTCGGATCGCCTTAGCAAATCTGATGCAGAAAGGCTGCACAGGACATACACAACGTTTCTTTGGGACTTGGAGCAACGCTGGTATGGACTGGGCCGTGACAAAGGGCTCCATGAGAGGGCAGGTCCATGAGACCGCACATACTTCCCAGCGTTGGCTCTGATTTGCCATGAGTCGGCAAGCCAGCATGGACTCGGTTGGTCGGCTTTTTTCTGGTTGCATCAACAAGACTGATTGCCCGGCAACCACTAGCTGCCAGGTCCATGATCAGTTGCTTCACTAGGGCTTGCTGGGTGCTGCGATGTGCACCTGGTGGCGTCTCTGAGTGTACTTCAAATGCATGTGCGCTGGCATGGGCGCCCGTGCTGTGTAAGAACCTTCTAGAAGGTTCTGGGGGGGTAGCGTGAGAGCACTGCGCTTGTGTTGATGGCATGCAGTGGCGCACTGGCGCTGCAAAAGTGCCCAGGGGTGCTCTGTTTTGTTCATGCCATGTTGTGATTACGGGGCTGGTTTTGACAGTTCTGAGAAATATGCTGCTTCGGATGTAACCCTAGTGCATGCCAGGTTGCCAGCTGTAACTGTAATTTTGAGGACTTGTGGGAATCCGCACACTGCTGTGATGGGTCATGCGTGTTGCACCGTGCAAAGCAGACACACTCTGAGCACCAACACTGCCCACTGTGCCTTGCCATGCCTGTGACTTCTTGGGGGCATGTCTCTTTTTCATCATGGACCTGTGACTCTGAGCATATGTGTTTTGGGGGATGGGTGGCATCAGCCAGGGTATGTCCATGAGGCATTCATACACACCTTACTGTCTCTTTTTCATCTTGGACCTGTGACTCTGAGCAGGTGTTTTGGCAAACACGGCATGTAATGGGTATAGCTTGTATGGCTTTCCCGCAACCGCGAGAATTAGAGTCTCACCATTCGTGCAGCGAGAGACAACTCCTCACTTGGACGCACTGTTGCTGCACTTGGCGAAAGTTGCTGCACTCTCACTGTCGTCTACTAACTCGTTTTCCTTGGTCCCGTGGGGGTGCAGCGCACATGGGAAAACCAGAGTGGCTTGGGAATTCCAAGGGAATTCTGCACAACACTGACCGGACACCCGCGCCGTACCTCCCCACCAACCATGGTCTTCTTACAGTCTATCTTTTTCTTCTCCAAAAAAAGGGAAAACCATAAGCAACACTCCATACAAAATCCAACACCACCAACAATAACCATACACCCCAAGGTTTTTGTGCCCCTGGTTTTCCCTTCTTTCCCCTTGCACCTTCCAGTCTCTCTTACCACTGAACAGGGCGGTTGCTGGTGTTCAACTGCATCCTCGTTTTCCCTTTTGTTTTTCCCCTGCCGCTACTCGTGTGCTGGGTCCATGCGAACGACCCACCCCATCCAGTAGTTCTTCATTCCTCCGTTGCTGGACGTCGTCATCTCTCCAATCGCTTGATTCAGGTCATCTCGGAAGTACTTCTTGATGGATGCCTTCACCATCCTTTCACTGCAGAAGTCCACATACTCGATGTACGCCGCCTTTTGCGTCAGGAAGTCCCTCGGGTTGCCTGTCCTCTCCAGCCGTTCCTCCACGAACTGCAGCAGCACGCTCTCGCGCTTGATCAGGCTCTCTGTGGACAGCTTGACCACATCTGGCGGCGCGTCCCTTGGCGCGTTGGGGGGCAGAGTCACTCGTGCGGTTGCGGCTGCCATCACTTCGCGCATCATGCACATGCGCCACTTGCCGAAGTGTTGCTTGACGTTCTCGCCCACCTCTTGTCCCCTCTGTGCTCTGCAGCCTCTCGCACCCTTCTCCTCTCTTGACTGGACTTGACAGCCAAGACTGTAGAGGGTTGACTCCACGCTCCCGAGACTCATCTGCACCTTCCGCGTTGCGTCTTGACTGCGCGTTTGTCACCGTGTTTTGGTCAAGCTTTTTTAAAGCTTGTGTATACAGTCTGCTAATGGGTTCGAGAAGGACATATTTGCTTCTTTCGCATGTACTCTGTCAGCAGGTGAACAGAAGCTAACTGCAGAGTTTCTAAGGGCCTATTGCCGCGTGTCATGTGAGAGTGCAGCAACTTTCGCCAAGTGCAGCAACAATATGTTCAAGTGCACGAATGGTAGGGAGCAAGGGTACTGATCCCAACAACGTTCGAGTAGAATGAATGGGGCAGCGTCATTATGTACGTTTTACGAAGACGGTAAAGCAATGTGCTTCATGAAGCACTGTGTGAACAGTATGAAGGGTGAGCAGCAAGCAGATGACACGCGAAACGTTGACAGCGTTCAGATACGTTCTTATTTTTTGCATCCTTGCTTGCAGGTGAAGCATGGCACAAGAGCAAGCAGCCCACCCCACTATGGGTGCCATATTGGTAGCAATTCACGACATGCAGGCGCAGATTACACAGCTGCAGAGTACAGTCACCCCCGCACTCCCGCAGATTGATGCCAACCTGACTGTCATGTCAGACAGACTAAACAAACTGGAAGACGACGTGGCAACTCATGTGCAACGGATGGAAGGAGCTATCTCCACGCTCCGTAATGACGTGTGGGTACAGCAACGCAAAGCTCTTGTCAGGCAGAGAATGTCATGTGCTATGCAATACCGCATGGCATGAATGCTGATTGTGCGGATATTTGGTGCAGGATCAGCGGAGCGGTCTCTGAAGACACGGTCAGGGCTGCAGGTGTTAGTCAGGCTTACGCTTCAGTATGATTTGGCTCAGCTCTATATGCTTAGCTGCAATCGCAAGCTTGTACATTCTTTGTGAGGATGCACAGTGCAACCTGTGGGTGCATGTTCAGTAACCTGGCTGCTGGTGGCATATGGTTTTAAGACTGAGGATTGATCGGATCTTGAGTCGATGCTCAAACGCCCCATGCAACCTGTGTGAACAAACATTATTTACAGTATGCGGAAAGACATGGTATGCAAGGCACAGCAGGATCTAGAAGCTGCGGGTGCCAGCAAAAAAAATTGAAACTGCCCAGGTTCAGGGGCGCACAAACTCAGGGTCATACCTGATCTGAGCCAGATGTTTCATCACTCTATCTTTATAAGCAGTGTTCTTCAGCTTGTCCGCAAGGTCAAACACCCGCCGGGCATGCACTTCATCAGAAAGCCGCAGGCCCTCGGCAACACGCACATATGCACGGTGCACAGCGGTGGATAGCAGGATACGAATGCAACAATGGGGCCTGGCTTCCCAGCAGGTGCCATCAAAACGGTACCAGGTTTTCCCCGAAATGCAATATGTGTCACCAAGGATCAGGTCAGCAATGCAGGCGACGTCTGCAGCTGAGCCCTGGCAGTCAAAAATCAGGCCTTCGAGCAGGCTCTTATCCAGCTGGCGAGCAGCCATGGGGTGGCAAGGCAACGGCGGGTGCGTCCTACTGGAGTAGGGCCTTAACTACTTTCAGGGCTTCATCAAGTCTTGCCCAGCAGGCTTAGCAAACACAGCTGCCCACAGCAGCGCATATCACACAGAACCGCTTGCAGCGACACAGCTGTGGCCCACAGCAGCACACGGCAGCAAAATACAACAAACCATAACCACCCCTGCTCAAAGACAAAAAGGGGAGTAAGCGACAGAGCAAGCGCTTGCATGGCTGGCATAGCCGGAGCCCCCTGGTGCAAGAAGCATCTTGCCTGCAGCTGCATGCTAGAGCTGCATGCTCAGCCCCTACTGTTGCATGGCTGCTCCAGCCTCATCAACAAACAATTATGCGCTGAAAGGCCCCCACTGCGCCTGGTGGCAAACTGCACATCCACAAGCAATACATTGTCCCAGAGTATGCCCATGTGGTAGCTGGACCACCAATTCACTGCTCTGTCAAGCATTACTGCTACATGCACCCTGCATGCATATTGACTACTTTGCATGATGACTGCAAATCAGGTGGCACAATGTTGCCAGTATGGTTGACACTGCAAAGCATGCTTCCCTATCAAACACCACCTGCTGCATGCGTGCATGCGTGCATGCGCACATAAAGTATTTATGCATATGTTTCATATTATGCATTGTTGTGAGAAACAACCTTGTGGCATGTGTCAATACTGTAACAGTACCTAATACTCATACAGGTCCTTTCCGGTACCTTTCGTCAGCCGCAGGTCGAGATCTAGCACATCTTGAAAGGCTGGCTGAAACTTCTCTCGGTCACCCACGAACACACTAGGCGCGACCTGGTCCACAAGCTCATCATAGGAGAAGTGCCGATAACTGGTCTCGTGAATGAACTTGTCGAACTCAGATTTGCCCTCCGCAATCATCGTCCATAGCTCAGTGGGGCTGTCTGTGATCGCCAGTTCCTTCTGTAGCTTGCTCCAGTACTGCTGTAGGTCAGGGAAACGTTGGATGCCTCCAATGTTGGTAATGCGGTATTTACCCCAGAACTGCTTTGCAGGCATGCCACTCTCTGCGATTAGCCTTCGCAGGAGCTTCTCATTGACGGCATGGTATATCTGACGTACTGCCAACAGCTCTTCTTTTGCTTCCATTTGGGCTTTCAATTCCGCAATCTCGTCCTTCAGACTCAGTACTTGTTGCCAAAGCTGGGCGTTGTCTGTTTTTAGGTCCACCACGAGGTGCAATAGGTTGTTTAAGTCCCTCACAAGCCGGTCTGGCAGAATCTCCCAAACGTGATCAATCAGCTCCTTCAACCCATGACAAGCTTGAGAAACTCTGCTGTGTCTGCGTACGTCTCGAGCAGTCGCTCCATCTGCTGCTGCAGATTGCGTCTCATTGGCTCTGCCATTTATTGAATGCGCCGAAATAATTGAGCTTGCCCCAACCAGCAAATTGAACGCGCTGCAACAGGCAACAAGCCCTTGGTACATCCCCCAAAGCTGCGTCCACACTTTTCCGTACTCTAGAGCGAATTACAGCAAAGGTGGTGGCAATGTGAGTGAATGTCGTGGACGAAAGCGATGGCCAACAGATGAATAAACAACCCAACTCATTGCATCCAATGGGATGCTGGACTTTGGATGTGAAGAAGGTTTGGGAGTGATATGCATATCCAACACACACTGCAACACACAGTACACAAAATGCAGCTGCAGCTTGCAGAGCACTGCACATCGACAGCCCAGGGCCAGCCCCAGCAACGACAGAGCGCAGCCTCACAGACATGCAGCAGCCCACAGCTGTCAGAGAACGTGACCAGCGAAAAGGGTTAACACATATCAGAGGGGCAGGCAGGAAACTCCAAGAGCAAGCAAAGAAACAAGCAACTAACCTGTCAGAGAACGTGACCAGCGAAAAGGGTCACGAGCCTCCAACAGTAGACTCAAAACACAAAGCACTGTAAACCCTGAGACCTGAGACTGTTCAGACCCTATACTGCAACACTCCCACTCAGGCTCAGGCTCAGCAACAAAACTCTGAAGCTCAAGAAGAACTCAACACAAAGTTCAAACGCAACTGAAAGTCCATCGAGATTCCTTAGGTTGCCTGTCACGATGCTCTGGGGATGCTTGGGATGATGTCATGGACTCTTGATGCATGATTTCCTATGGATCTGGACTTTGAGCCGGTCCCGTTTTGTGTGACGTCATTCCGCTCAGTCAATAACTTTAAGAGATTTATCTGAGATCTCTGGAGCTCATCTACATGCCGTCTGGGAGGGTGCAGCGAGCGGCATACGATATACTAGCTGACTACATTCAAATAAAACGGAAAGCGTACATGTGATAACACACACACACACACACACACACTTACACTTACACACACACACCATACTATTGTCTATCGGGGGCAGGCAAATCCCGTTGCAGACGCTGGTACCGGCGAAAGCTGAATGAGAGCATCATGACTGGCCTCGTATATGTTGCGAAGTTGCTCCAGCTCATCCTGCATCATCATCATCATGTCCATGATATCCGTCCTCTTCGCCTGCAGAGAAAGAAAGGTAGAGGGCCCCTCTCCGTGTGTTGACCAGAGGACAGTGGGAGCACGACGCAGACAATGTTTTTCAGACAGTTCAGAGTTAGGGATAATGTGTTTCTTTTTCTCGATAAGTCTCTACATGCATTTCATATCCTTATCTTACCTGGTCTTCTTCGCTGTCAGACACCGACACGTCGATGACAACAGGGTGACTCTGCTCTGTCGTCTTCTTGGCCTGCGTCTTCTGCTGACTCCTAGGGGATAACCGAATCAGGGGCAGCGTCGTCGACAAGAGGGGGTGAGGACACAGCTCGTGTTTCTTCATGGACGAATTCAGGTAGGGAACTATAGGGTTGAACCCGACGATGCCGACCATCCGGTTGCACACGGAGCAGCGATCCTTCACCACAACCTGCGAGTCGAATGCATGGACCTTGAGGCGTATGATCAAGTCGATTGCGAGTCGAATGCATGGACCTTGAAGCGAATGACCAAGTCGATTGCAAGAACGCATAACAGGCTCACGTGTTCATATTCAGGCGAATACGGTGCTGCCTCATCAGGCTGCATCGAATCGCAGTATTGTATCCTCTCCAGGAAGTAACCCATGGTCTGCAAAAAGGAAGAGACGAGATCAGATGAGGAAGAATACCCTACCCTACCCCCCCTTCCCCCCTCTCTATCTCTCTCGCTCTCTCCTGTTTTACCTGGCCGAAGTTCTTCATCGGGATCGTGGTCTGCACGGGGTCACCCCCTTTCTTCGGGGTGCACATCACGTCGACGAAGTATTTCCCTCTGCCCACCAAGTTGTATGCATCGAGAGAAAAAGCATTGGTGCATGAACCAAACCAGTTCTTGTCGACATACGGTACTGGGACAAGCCAGGGGACTGCGAGGTATGCATTTCAATCAGATTTCTGATATCAATACGCGTATGGTCAGTCATTTTACAGAAAGTTATGCACGAAGTTGCGATGCATCGGACGTGGGCGGCGTGAGCAAGAGACCACCCTTTACACACGATTCACACATGATCCACACATGCGGGGTGTCACGCGGGGCTTCATCCTGCAGGGGGAATCAAGTTGTTCAGACACCCTGTAAGCCATACATGATCCACACACGATTCACACATGATCCACACATGATCCACACATGATCCACACCATGGAAAGGCCCGGAGCTTCATCCTGCAGTGAGAAAGCACGAGACTTCAATAAGACACCATGTGCTCATCACGATCCACAGACTATTCACACATTTTTCGTACACTGTTCACACATGATTCACACGCAATTCGTACATTACTAATAAAATCACGGGCAGGGCACCGGACTTCATTCTCAAGGCCAAAGTTAAACAAGGCGGGTGTGCTATCCCAACCAACTGTGATCCAACGCACCCGCCTCACCCATAATACTTGCGTGCCGAATACAGGTCCGTGAGGATTCACACATTACCCACACATGATCCACACGTGAATCAAACATGATTCAAACCTACTTCGCAAATTCCATTCGAACCACAAACAGCATGATGCCCTGTTGCTCGAGCCACCGGCTGAAGTCAAACTTTCATCTCTATCGGGCCCAGTGGGGGCCGCCCCAAAAACTCCGCTCGGTGTGCGACAGACATAAATATATAGGAACGCCCACCTGCCACGCCAGGTGTGAACCTGGAACGCCAGGTGTGAACCAGCCGCACGAGGTATGAACCTGCCACGTCAGATGCCCCCTAAACCCTAAACCATAAAGCCAATGCCCCCTAAACCATTAACCACAAAGCCAATTCCCCTACTTTGAAACCCAACTGCAACGCCAGGTGTGACCTCCCACCGGCCAATCTAGGTGTGACCTCGCACCTGACAAGCAAAGTGTGACCTCTCACCTGCCAAGCCAAGTGTGAACATGCACACACCGCCCTGCACTGGTCTCCCCTCTTGAGCAGACAGGCCGCATAGGAGGAGGTGTTCTGAACCAACGTATCCCTGAGCAATGCACACATAAGAAGAGAACAGTCAAAGAATGAGGACAAAAGCGCCAGAATGAGAGCAGACAGGCCGCATAGGAGGAGGTGTTCTGAACCAACGAGTCCCTGAGCAATGCAAGAATAGGAGCAGCAGCACAAGAATAACGCGGCAAACAGCACAAAAGGAGAGCAGGCACGCCGCATAGGAGTTGTTCTAAACCAAAGTGTCCCTGAGCATTGCACACGGTGAGAGGTGAGAGGTGATCTGTGCAAAAAAATGGAGAACAGTGCAAGACGGATGTGATCAGCACAGTAATGAGAGCAGACAGGCTGCATAGGAAGAGGCCTTAAGGACACCAGCCTATCCCTGGGCAGTGACAAATTATAAGGGGAACAGCGGCGCAAGAATGAGGACAGAAGTGGCTCAACAATAAGGAGGTCAGAAGCGCAACAATGAACGGGGAGAAAGGTAGAATATAGAGACGCAACGGACCGCGTGGGAGGGGGCTTCCTGAGGCCACGTGCCCCTGTGAGCACGAGCGCAAGAATGAGAGGGAAACGCCACAATGAGGACAAAAGGGCAAAAATGATGATAACAGCGCCAGAGCTCCTCAATTTGAACAGCAGCGGCAGCATGCAAGCGATTTTGTTGGCATGACAGCTGTCACAAACCTCTACTCATGGAGGGTACATAAAAGAAGCTGGCATGAAGCTGACATGTAGTTGGCTGGAGCAGTCAAGAAGCTGACATGAAGCTGACGCAAATATGAATATATGATATGGAGCTAGCATGAAGCTGGCGTGAAGCTAACATGAAGCTGACACAAATCTGGCCTGGATCTAGCAAGAAGCTGGCTGGAGCTGTCAAGAAGCTGACATGAAGCTGCCACAAATTTGGCATGGAGCTAGCATGGAACTAGCATGAAGCTGGCAAGAAGCTAACATGGCGCTGGCATGATGACGTCAATACGCTTTCATGAACCAGGGGTTAATGGGCAGAGCAACCGTTATGGCGGTAATGGCACTGAGGGAGATAACTGCTTTTTCTCATGTGGGAAGGAATCGTTCAAAATCATCCTAAACGCCCTTCCTAGCAGCTCCATTGCCCTTCCCCCCCGCACTTAACACCCGTCTCCCTCCCTCTCCGGCCCCCCCTCCTCCCTCACACCTGTTATCAGCCCCCTTCCCCGGCCCCCCCTCCTCCCTCACACCTGTTATCAGCCCCCTTCCCCGGCCCCCCCTCCTTCCTCACACCTGTTATCAGCCCCCCTCACCGGCCCCCCCTCCTTCCTCACACCTGTTATCAGCCCCCCTCACCGGCCCCCCCTCCTCCCTCACACCTGATATCAGCCCCCTTCCCCGGCCCCCCCTCCTTCCTCACACCTGTTATCAGCCCCCCTCACCGGCCCCCCCTCCTTCCTCACACCTGTTATCAGCCCCCCTCACCGGCCCCCCCTCCTTCCTCACACCTGTTATCAGCCCCCCTCACCGGCCCCCCCTCCTTCCTCACACCTGTTATCAGCCCCCCTCACCGGCCCCCCCTCCTTCCTCACACCTGTTATCAGCCCCCTTCCCCGGCCCCCCTCCTTCCTCACATCTGTATTCAGTCCTCCTCCTCCCTCACATCTGCTATCAGCCCCCCTTCTTCCTTGCCCCTGATTCCAGCTACCCTCTTTCCCTCCTCTGTCTCCCCCTCCTCCCACCTCTGTCTCCCCCTCCCCCGCTCCCCTGTCCCCCTCTCTCCCTCCCCTGTCCCCCTCCCCCGGTCCCCTGTCCCCCTGTCCCCCTCCTCCCCCTCCCCCACTCCCCTGTCCCCCTCCTCCCCCTCCCCCGCTCCCCTGTCCCCCTGTCCCCCTCCTCCCCCTCCCCCACTCCCCTGTCCCCCTCCTCCCCCTCCCCTGCTCCCCTGTCCCCCTGTCCCCCACCTCCCCCTCCCCCGCTCCCCTGTCCCCCTCCTCCCCCTCCCCCTCCCCCGCTCCCCTGTCCCCCTCCTCCCCCTCCCCCTCCCCCGCTCCCCTGTCCCCCTCCTCCCCTCCCTGCCGCACCTGTTATCAGCTGTAAATACATGGCAGCGATGCAGCATGCCCACAATGGACTGCAGGGCCGTGACACGATGTCGCTGGTCTGCAATGCCCTCTTCATACAGGGTGAAGGCCTGGGAGGAGGGATGTGTGATAATGAGTAATGTGTGATGAGTAATGTGTGACACGTTTTGAGTGATATCATGGACTGCAGGTTCTGTTATAAGTTGGGGGCGAAGGGTGGCTCTCATGGTCCGCATTCCGCAATGCCCTCATCAGACAGGGTGAAGGCCTGGGAGGAGGGTTGAGTGACATGTGATGTGTACTGTGTAATGAGTGATACAGTGTACTGCAGGGTCTGTGATGAGTTGCGAGTGAAGGGTGGTGCTGCTGGTCTGCAACGCACTCTTCATACCGGGGGAATGCCTCAATGCGTGATGTGTGCTGAGTAATGTGTGATAAGTAATGTGTGACATGTTTGAGTGGCACACTGTACTGCAGGGTCTGTGATGAGTTGCGAGTGAAGGGTGGTTCTGCTGGTGTGCAAAGCCCCTTCCACCCAAGGTGAAGGCCTCGGTGAGTGTTGTGTGATGAGCAATGTGTGATACTTACTGTGTGACATGTTTTGCGTGACACACTCTGCTGCAGGGTCTGCAAAGCCCCCTTCACACAGGGGTGAAAGCTTGCAATGCATATTGCATGACATTTCAAGCGTGTTGTGTGATGTCTGATGCGTTATGTGTGATGATGCCCCCCCCCCCCCCCCCCCTCCGGCACACCTCTTCAAAGGACTGATAGGCCAGCATTTCCAGCTTTGCCTCCTCCGATGCCGAGCAGCCGGCAGCCAGCAGCAGCCTCAATGCCGTCATTGGCTCTTGAGGCGCCTCAGCCAACAGGCCACACAGCTCCAGAACCCACTGGAAGTCAGACAGAAGCCGAACAGAAGTCAGAGAGAAGCTAGAGATGAGTCAGAGATAAGTCAGAGATAAGTCAGAGAGATGTTAGAGATAAACCCTAAACCACCCACCTGAAGCAGTGCCTCTGCGGTGATTGTTGCGCCAGGCCCGCCCTCTGCTCCCGTTGCCACCGCCTCAGTCCCCGCACACGCTGCTGCTGCTGCTGCTTCCGATTCTGCTGCTCGTGGTGGTACTGCTCCTGGTTTCAGAGCCCCGGCGCTGTTGTCAACACCGGCAGAGTCAGCATTCACACCTGCATCCATACCGGCAGAGTCAGCATCCACACTGGCACAGTCAGCATCCACCCCTGCGACCACATCGTCACATTCAACATCCACACTTTCGTCCACATTGGCACAGTCAGCACCCACACTTTCGTCCACATTGGCACAGTCAGCATCCACACCTGCATCCATACCGGCACAATCAGCACCCCAAACTGCATCCACACTGGCACAGTCAGCACCCCAAACTGCATCCACACTGGCACAGTCAGCACCCACACCTGCATCCACACTGGCACAGCCAGCATTCACACCTGCATCCACACCTGCATCCACAGCTCCACACCTGTATCTACACATACATTGGCCGCGGCGCCTGCTGCGTCAGCCTTCCCACCTGCATCGCCAGGAGCAGCAGCAGCAGTTGCAGGTGCCGCGGCACCAACAACGTCTGGGGCTGCTGTTGATCCTGCTGCTCTTGTTGTTGCTGCTGAGGTGCCGGCGGCGTCAGGGGCGTGTGGCTCTGTGACACCACTGGAAGCAGCCGAAGGGGCAGCATTGGCGATTCGCCTCACGATCTGCGCACAGGGATCACACGTGGGACACGATGGCGACAGGATGGCGACAGACACTGGAGCACATGCTGCGACTTCAAACAATAAACGATAAATTCTGACGCAAGGCCACCCATTAAAAATCCAAGGCACATGCTGACCAAAATCCAAACCACCCTATAAAAACGAGTCCTTGAGTGCCAAGGCTGGGTTGCGTGTCCTGATCCTCAAACGCACACGAGCCACTCCCCCCTCCCCCTCCCTACCCGCCCCTACCTAGCGCAGAACCCCAGGGCTGGCAGCGCGTGCCGTACCGCGTGTTGCTTGATATTGGGTTCCCAAAACTATTGGCCAATGGCCATTGAACCTAGGGCGGCCCCCCACCTCCCAACCCCTCCACTGACCTTCCTCCCCCTAGCCTCCCAGCCAAGCCCACCCCAGTAAGCCGTAAACCACGTATCGTTTCAAGCTTGCGGCGATGGTCCCAAATTCAAACCCTTTCCTTAAGGGCCCTGAACCCCAGGGCTGGCAGCAGGTGTCAAACCGTTATAGGGTTAGGGTTACGAGTTCAGGGTATATATTTAGTTGACGGTGTTTGTCTCAAAACCCCAACCCTTACGTTCAAAGCACGGAAAACCAGGGCTGGCACCGGGGGCCAAACCTTACTACGCTCTTCCAAGGTCAGGGTTACGAGCTCAGGGTATTTAACTTTCCTCTAAAGCCCAAAGCCCTTACCTTACAAAAGCAGAACCCCAGGGCTGGCAACATATCCTCAACCTCCCAAGTTCAACATTTTTAAGGTTCAGGGTTCAGGGTCTAGATGAAGTCAACAGTTTTTGTCAAAAGCCCCCCAACCTTTACCTTTAAGGCGCAGAACCCCAGGGCTGGCAGCGTGTGCCGCACGCGCCTTGGCCCGCCTGCCAGCAGCTCCTCCCTGGCTGTCACGAGGAGGGCGTGGTGCGTGGCTGGGTCGTCGCTGTGGAGGCTGTGCAGCAGACGCGCCACCAACACCTGCTCCGCCGCGACGTCCTGTTCGTTTTGGGGGGTTTAGGATTTGGGTTTGGGTTTGGGTTTGGGTTTAGGGTTGGGGTTAAGGGTTGGGGTTTAGGGCTGGGGTTTATAGGGTTGGGGTTGGGGTTGGGGTTTATAGGGTTGGGTTTAGGGTTGGAGTTTATAGGGTTGGGGTTTAGGGTTGGGGTTAAGGGTTGGGGTTTAGGGTTGGGGTTTAGAGGTGGGGTTAAGGGTTGGGGATAAGTGTTGGGGTTTATAGGGTTGGGGTTTGGGGGGGTAATGTGTGTGACGTGTGTGTGTGCTGGTGTGTGCTGTTCTTGTGTGTGTAAAAGGGGGGAAAGTTGGGCTTGCCAAGCAGGCAAATGGTTCTAAAGGATAATACAATAAAGTGGAGCACGGGCATGCTGCAACAGGACCTCTCACTTGCAGACGGGAGTGTAGCTGAATTGAAATGTAGATGACGTGTAGCTGAAGTGTAGCTGACATAAACGCGCGATGATACTTCTGGGGGACCCCTATGAGCCTGGCTCACAACGTTTGCGTACTCGAAACATCCAGCCATGTGCCCATATTCTCATGCGCCCATGCGTCTACATACCCATACCAGCATGCGCGCACATGCCCATGCAGCCATACGCCCATGCACCTATGTACCCATGCAGCCATACGCCCATGCGCCTACGTACCCATGCAGCCATATGCCCATGCGCTTACATACCCATGCGCCTACATACCCATGCATCCATATGCCCATGCGGCCATATGCCCATGCACCTACAGGCCCATGCGCCTACATATCCATGCATAGATATGCCCATGCGCCTACCTATCCGTGCATCCATATGCCCATGCGGCCATATGCCCATGCGCCTACATGCCCATGCGCCTACATGCCCATGCGCCTACATATCCATGCATCCATATGCCCATGCGCCTACATGCCCATGCGCCTACATATTCATGCACCTACATATCCATGCATCCATATGCCCATGCGCCTACATGCCCATGCGCCTACATATCCATGCATCCATATGCCCATGCGCCTACATATCCATGCATCCATATGCCCATGCACCTACATGCCCATGCGCCTACATATCCATGCATCCATATGCCCATGCGCCTACATATCCATGCATCCCTATGCCCATGCGGCCATATGCCCATGCTCCTATATGCCCATGCGCCCACATGCCTATGCGCCTACATATCCAAAACACCACCTGCTGCATGCGTGCATGCGTGCATGCGCACATAAAGTATTTATGCATATGTTTCATATTATGCATTGTTGTGAGAAACAACCTTGTGGCATGTGTCAATACTGTAACAGTACCTAATACTCATACAGGTCCTTTCCGGTACCTTTCGTCAGCCGCAGGTCGAGATCTAGCACATCTTGAAAGGCTGGCTGAAACTTCTCTCGGTCACCCACCAACACACTAGGCGCGACCTGGTCCACAAGCTCATCATAGGAGAAGTGCCGATAACTGGTCTCGTGAATGAACTTGTCGAACTCAGATTTGCCCTCCGCAATCATCGTCCATAGCTCAGTGGGGCTGTCTGTGATCGCCAGTTCCTTCTGTAGCTTGCTCCAGTACTGCTGTAGGTCAGGGAAACGTTGGATGCCTCCAATGTTGGTAATGCGGTATTTACCCCAGAACTGCTTTGCAGGCATGCCACTCTCTGCGATTAGCCTTCGCAGGAGCTTCTCATTGACGGCATGGTATATCTGACGTACTGCCAACAGCTCTTCTTTTGCTTCCATTTGGGCTTTCAATTCCGCAATCTCGTCCTTCAGACTCAGTACTTGTTGCCAAAGCTGGGCGTTGTCTGTTTTTAGGTCCACCACGAGGTGCAATAGGTTGTTTAAGTCCCTCACAAGCCGGTCTGGCAGAATCTCCCAAACGTGATCAATCAGCTCCTTCAACCCATGACAAGCTTGAGAAACTCTGCTGTGTCTGCGTACGTCTCGAGCAGTCGCTCCATCTGCTGCTGCAGATTGCGTCTCATTGGCTCTGCCATTTATTGAATGCGCCGAAATAATTGAGCTTGCCCCAACCAGCAAATTGAACGCGCTGCAACAGGCAACAAGCCCTTGGTACATCCCCCAAAGCTGCGTCCACACTTTTCCGTACTCTAGAGCGAATTACAGCAAAGGTGGTGGCAATGTGAGTGAATGTCGTGGACGAAAGCGATGGCCAACAGATGAATAAACAACCCAACTCATTGCATCCAATGGGATGCTGGACTTTGGATGTGAAGAAGGTTTGGGAGTGATATGCATATCCAACACACACTGCAACACACAGTACACAAAATGCAGCTGCAGCTTGCAGAGCACTGCACATCGACAGCCCAGGGCCAGCCCCAGCAACGACAGAGCGCAGCCTCACAGACATGCAGCAGCCCACAGCTGTCAGAGAACGTGACCAGCGAAAAGGGTTAACACATATCAGAGGGGCAGGCAGGAAACTCCAAGAGCAAGCAAAGAAACAAGCAACTAACCTGTCAGAGAACATGACCAGCGAAAAGGGTCACGAGCCTCCAACAGTAGACTCAAAACACAAAGCACTGTAAACCCTGAGACCTGAGACTGTTCAGACCCTATACTGCAACACTCCCACTCAGGCTCAGGCTCAGCAACAAAACTCTGAAGCTCAAGAAGAACTCAACACAAAGTTCAAACGCAACTGAAAGTCCATCGAGATTCCTTAGGTTGCCTGTCACGATGCTCTGGGGATGCTTGGGATGATGTCATGGACTCTTGATGCATGATTTCCTATGGATCTGGACTTTGAGCCGGTCCCGTTTTGTGTGACGTCATTCCGCTCAGTCAATAACTTTAAGAGATTTATCTGAGATCTCTGGAGCTCATCTACATGCCGTCTGGGAGGGTGCAGCGAGCGGCATACGATATACTAGCTGACTACATTCAAATAAAACGGAAAGCGTACATGTGATAACACACACACACACACACACACACTTACACTTACACACACACACCATACTATTGTCTATCGGGGGCAGGCAAATCCCGTTGCAGACGCTGGTACCGGCGAAAGCTGAATGAGAGCATCATGACTGGCCTCGTATATGTTGCGAAGTTGCTCCAGCTCATCCTGCATCATCATCATCATGTCCATGATATCCGTCCTCTTCGCCTGCAGAGAAAGAAAGGTAGAGGGCCCCTCTCCGTGTGTTGACCAGAGGACAGTGGGAGCACGACGCAGACAATGTTTTTCAGACAGTTCAGAGTTAGGGATAATGTGTTTCTTTTTCTCGATAAGTCTCTACATGCATTTCATATCCTTATCTTACCTGGTCTTCTTCGCTGTCAGACACCGACACGTCGATGACAACAGGGTGACTCTGCTCTGTCGTCTTCTTGGCCTGCGTCTTCTGCTGACTCCTAGGGGATAACCGAATCAGGGGCAGCGTCGTCGACAAGAGGGGGTGAGGACACAGCTCGTGTTTCTTCATGGACGAATTCAGGTAGGGAACTATAGGGTTGAACCCGACGATGCCGACCATCCGGTTGCACACGGAGCAGCGATCCTTCACCACAACCTGCGAGTCGAATGCATGGACCTTGAGGCGTATGATCAAGTCGATTGCGAGTCGAATGCATGGACCTTGAAGCGAATGACCAAGTCGATTGCAAGAACGCATAACAGGCTCACGTGTTCATATTCAGGCGAATACGGTGCTGCCTCATCAGGCTGCATCGAATCGCAGTATTGTATCCTCTCCAGGAAGTAACCCATGGTCTGCAAAAAGGAAGAGACGAGATCAGATGAGGAAGAATACCCTACCCTACCCCCCCTTCCCCCCTCTCTATCTCTCTCGCTCTCTCCTGTTTTACCTGGCCGAAGTTCTTCATCGGGATCGTGGTCTGCACGGGGTCACCCCCTTTCTTCGGGGTGCACATCACGTCGACGAAGTATTTCCCTCTGCCCACCAAGTTGTATGCATCGAGAGAAAAAGCATTGGTGCATGAACCAAACCAGTTCTTGTCGACATACGGTACTGGGACAAGCCAGGGGACTGCGAGGTATGCATTTCAATCAGATTTCTGATATCAATACGCGTATGGTCAGTCATTTTACAGAAAGTTATGCACGAAGTTGCGATGCATCGGACGTGGGCGGCGTGAGCAAGAGACCACCCTTTACACACGATTCACACATGATCCACACATGCGGGGTGTCACGCGGGGCTTCATCCTGCAGGGGGAATCAAGTTGTTCAGACACCCTGTAAGCCATACATGATCCACACACGATTCACACATGATCCACACATGATCCACACATGATCCACACCATGGAAAGGCCCGGAGCTTCATCCTGCAGTGAGAAAGCACGAGACTTCAATAAGACACCATGTGCTCATCACAATCCACAGACTATTCACACATTTTTCGTACACTGTTCACACATGATTCACACGCAATTCGTACATTACTAATAAAATCACGGGCAGGGCACCGGACTTCATTCTCAAGGCCAAAGTTAAACAAGGCGGGTGTGCTATCCCAACCAACTGTGATCCAACGCACCCGCCTCACCCATAATACTTGCGTGCCGAATACAGGTCCGTGAGGATTCACACATTACCCACACATGATCCACACGTGAATCAAACATGATTCAAACCTACTTCGCAAATTCCATTCGAACCACAAACAGCATGATGCCCTGTTGCTCGAGCCACCGGCTGAAGTCAAACTTTCATCTCTATCGGGCCCAGTGGGGGCCGCCCCAAAAACTCCGCTCGGTGTGCGACAGACATAAATATATAGGAACGCCCACCTGCCACGCCAGGTGTGAACCTGGAACGCCAGGTGTGAACCAGCCGCACGAGGTATGAACCTGCCACGTCAGATGCCCCCTAAACCCTAAACCATAAAGCCAATGCCCCCTAAACCATTAACCACAAAGCCAATTCCCCTACTTTGAAACCCAACTGCAACGCCAGGTGTGACCTCCCACCGGCCAATCTAGGTGTGACCTCGCACCTGACAAGCAAAGTGTGACCTCTCACCTGCCAAGCCAAGTGTGAACATGCACACACCGCCCTGCACTGGTCTCCCCTCTTGAGCAGACAGGCCGCATAGGAGGAGGTGTTCTGAACCAACGTATCCCTGAGCAATGCACACATAAGAAGAGAACAGTCAAAGAATGAGGACAAAAGCGCCAGAATGAGAGCAGACAGGCCGCATAGGAGGAGGTGTTCTGAACCAACGAGTCCCTGAGCAATGCAAGAATAGGAGCAGCAGCACAAGAATAACGCGGCAAACAGCACAAAAGGAGAGCAGGCACGCCGCATAGGAGTTGTTCTAAACCAAAGTGTCCCTGAGCATTGCACACGGTGAGAGGTGAGAGGTGATCTGTGCAAAAAAATGGAGAACAGTGCAAGACGGATGTGATCAGCACAGTAATGAGAGCAGACAGGCTGCATAGGAAGAGGCCTTAAGGACACCAGCCTATCCCTGGGCAGTGACAAATTATAAGGGGAACAGCGGCGCAAGAATGAGGACAGAAGTGGCTCAACAATAAGGAGGTCAGAAGCGCAACAATGAACGGGGAGAAAGGTAGAATATAGAGACGCAACGGACCGCGTGGGAGGGGGCTTCCTGAGGCCACGTGCCCCTGTGAGCACGAGCGCAAGAATGAGAGGGAAACGCCACAATGAGGACAAAAGGGCAAAAATGATGATAACAGCGCCAGAGCTCCTCAATTTGAACAGCAGCGGCAGCATGCAAGCGATTTTGTTGGCATGACAGCTGTCACAAACCTCTACTCATGGAGGGTACATAAAAGAAGCTGGCATGAAGCTGACATGTAGTTGGCTGGAGCAGTCAAGAAGCTGACATGAAGCTGACGCAAATATGAATATATGATATGGAGCTAGCATGAAGCTGGCGTGAAGCTAACATGAAGCTGACACAAATCTGGCCTGGATCTAGCAAGAAGCTGGCTGGAGCTGTCAAGAAGCTGACATGAAGCTGCCACAAATTTGGCATGGAGCTAGCATGGAACTAGCATGAAGCTGGCAAGAAGCTAACATGGCGCTGGCATGATGACGTCAATACGCTTTCATGAACCAGGGGTTAATGGGCAGAGCAACCGTTATGGCGGTAATGGCACTGAGGGAGATAACTGCTTTTTCTCATGTGGGAAGGAATCGTTCAAAATCATCCTAAACGCCCTTCCTAGCAGCTCCATTGCCCTTCCCCCCCGCACTTAACACCCGTCTCCCTCCCTCTCCGGCCCCCCCTCCTCCCTCACACCTGTTATCAGCCCCCTTCCCCGGCCCCCCCTCCTCCCTCACACCTGTTATCAGCCCCCTTCCCCGGCCCCCCCTCCTTCCTCACACCTGTTATCAGCCCCCCTCACCGGCCCCCCCTCCTTCCTCACACCTGTTATCAGCCCCCCTCACCGGCCCCCCCTCCTCCCTCACACCTGATATCAGCCCCCTTCCCCGGCCCCCCCTCCTTCCTCACACCTGTTATCAGCCCCCCTCACCGGCCCCCCCTCCTTCCTCACACCTGTTATCAGCCCCCCTCACCGGCCCCCCCTCCTTCCTCACACCTGTTATCAGCCCCCCTCACCGGCCCCCCCTCCTTCCTCACACCTGTTATCAGCCCCCCTCACCGGCCCCCCCTCCTTCCTCACACCTGTTATCAGCCCCCTTCCCCGGCCCCCCTCCTTCCTCACATCTGTATTCAGTCCTCCTCCTCCCTCACATCTGCTATCAGCCCCCCTTCTTCCTTGCCCCTGATTCCAGCTACCCTCTTTCCCTCCTCTGTCTCCCCCTCCTCCCACCTCTGTCTCCCCCTCCCCCGCTCCCCTGTCCCCCTCTCTCCCTCCCCTGTCCCCCTCCCCCGGTCCCCTGTCCCCCTGTCCCCCTCCTCCCCCTCCCCCACTCCCCTGTCCCCCTCCTCCCCCTCCCCCGCTCCCCTGTCCCCCTGTCCCCCTCCTCCCCCTCCCCCACTCCCCTGTCCCCCTCCTCCCCCTCCCCTGCTCCCCTGTCCCCCTGTCCCCCACCTCCCCCTCCCCCGCTCCCCTGTCCCCCTCCTCCCCCTCCCCCTCCCCCGCTCCCCTGTCCCCCTCCTCCCCCTCCCCCTCCCCCGCTCCCCTGTCCCCCTCCTCCCCTCCCTGCCGCACCTGTTATCAGCTGTAAATACATGGCAGCGATGCAGCATGCCCACAATGGACTGCAGGGCCGTGACACGATGTCGCTGGTCTGCAATGCCCTCTTCATACAGGGTGAAGGCCTGGGAGGAGGGATGTGTGATAATGAGTAATGTGTGATGAGTAATGTGTGACACGTTTTGAGTGATATCATGGACTGCAGGTTCTGTTATAAGTTGGGGGCGAAGGGTGGCTCTCATGGTCCGCATTCCGCAATGCCCTCATCAGACAGGGTGAAGGCCTGGGAGGAGGGTTGAGTGACATGTGATGTGTACTGTGTAATGAGTGATACAGTGTACTGCAGGGTCTGTGATGAGTTGCGAGTGAAGGGTGGTGCTGCTGGTCTGCAACGCACTCTTCATACCGGGGGAATGCCTCAATGCGTGATGTGTGCTGAGTAATGTGTGATAAGTAATGTGTGACATGTTTGAGTGGCACACTGTACTGCAGGGTCTGTGATGAGTTGCGAGTGAAGGGTGGTTCTGCTGGTGTGCAAAGCCCCTTCCACCCAAGGTGAAGGCCTCGGTGAGTGTTGTGTGATGAGCAATGTGTGATACTTACTGTGTGACATGTTTTGCGTGACACACTCTGCTGCAGGGTCTGCAAAGCCCCCTTCACACAGGGGTGAAAGCTTGCAATGCATATTGCATGACATTTCAAGCGTGTTGTGTGATGTCTGATGCGTTATGTGTGATGATGCCCCCCCCCCCCCCCCCCTCCGGCACACCTCTTCAAAGAACTGATAGGCCAGCATTTCCAGCTTTGCCTCCTCCGATGCCGAGCAGCCGGCAGCCAGCAGCAGCCTCAATGCCGTCATTGGCTCTTGAGGCGCCTCAGCCAACAGGCCACACAGCTCCAGAACCCACTGGAAGTCAGACAGAAGCCGAACAGAAGTCAGAGAGAAGCTAGAGATGAGTCAGAGATAAGTCAGAGATAAGTCAGAGAGATGTTAGAGATAAACCCTAAACCACCCACCTGAAGCAGTGCCTCTGCGGTGATTGTTGCGCCAGGCCCGCCCTCTGCTCCCGTTGCCACCGCCTCAGTCCCCGCACACGCTGCTGCTGCTGCTGCTTCCGATTCTGCTGCTCGTGGTGGTACTGCTCCTGGTTTCAGAGCCCCGGCGCTGTTGTCAACACCGGCAGAGTCAGCATTCACACCTGCATCCATACCGGCAGAGTCAGCATCCACACTGGCACAGTCAGCATCCACCCCTGCGACCACATCGTCACATTCAACATCCACACTTTCGTCCACATTGGCACAGTCAGCACCCACACTTTCGTCCACATTGGCACAGTCAGCATCCACACCTGCATCCATACCGGCACAATCAGCACCCCAAACTGCATCCACACTGGCACAGTCAGCACCCCAAACTGCATCCACACTGGCACAGTCAGCACCCACACCTGCATCCACACTGGCACAGCCAGCATTCACACCTGCATCCACACCTGCATCCACAGCTCCACACCTGTATCTACACATACATTGGCCGCGGCGCCTGCTGCGTCAGCCTTCCCACCTGCATCGCCAGGAGCAGCAGCAGCAGTTGCAGGTGCCGCGGCACCAACAACGTCTGGGGCTGCTGTTGATCCTGCTGCTCTTGTTGTTGCTGCTGAGGTGCCGGCGGCGTCAGGGGCGTGTGGCTCTGTGACACCACTGGAAGCAGCCGAAGGGGCAGCATTGGCGATTCGCCTCACGATCTGCGCACAGGGATCACACGTGGGACACGATGGCGACAGGATGGCGACAGACACTGGAGCACATGCTGCGACTTCAAACAATAAACGATAAATTCTGACGCAAGGCCACCCATTAAAAATCCAAGGCACATGCTGACCAAAATCCAAACCACCCTATAAAAACGAGTCCTTGAGTGCCAAGGCTGGGTTGCGTGTCCTGATCCTCAAACGCACACGAGCCACTCCCCCCTCCCCCTCCCTACCCGCCCCTACCTAGCGCAGAACCCCAGGGCTGGCAGCGCGTGCCGTACCGCGTGTTGCTTGATATTGGGTTCCCAAAACTATTGGCCAATGGCCATTGAACCTAGGGCGGCCCCCCACCTCCCAACCCCTCCACTGACCTTCCTCCCCCTAGCCTCCCAGCCAAGCCCACCCCAGTAAGCCGTAAACCACGTATCGTTTCAAGCTTGCGGCGATGGTCCCAAATTCAAACCCTTTCCTTAAGGGCCCTGAACCCCAGGGCTGGCAGCAGGTGTCAAACCGTTATAGGGTTAGGGTTACGAGTTCAGGGTATATATTTAGTTGACGGTGTTTGTCTCAAAACCCCAACCCTTACGTTCAAAGCACGGAAAACCAGGGCTGGCACCGGGGGCCAAACCTTACTACGCTCTTCCAAGGTCAGGGTTACGAGCTCAGGGTATTTAACTTTCCTCTAAAGCCCAAAGCCCTTACCTTACAAAAGCAGAACCCCAGGGCTGGCAACATATCCTCAACCTCCCAAGTTCAACATTTTTAGGGTTCAGGGTTCAGGGTCTAGATGAAGTCAACAGTTTTTGTCAAAAGCCCCCCAACCTTTACCTTTAAGGCGCAGAACCCCAGGGCTGGCAGCGTGTGCCGCACGCGCCTTGGCCCGCCTGCCAGCAGCTCCTCCCTGGCTGTCACGAGGAGGGCGTGGTGCGTGGCTGGGTCGTCGCTGTGGAGGCTGTGCAGCAGACGCGCCACCAACACCTGCTCCGCCGCGACGTCCTGTTCGTTTTGGGGGGTTTAGGATTTGGGTTTGGGTTTGGGTTTGGGTTTAGGGTTGGGGTTAAGGGTTGGGGTTTAGGGCTGGGGTTTATAGGGTTGGGGTTGGGGTTGGGGTTTATAGGGTTGGGTTTAGGGTTGGAGTTTATAGGGTTGGGGTTTAGGGTTGGGGTTAAGGGTTGGGGTTTAGGGTTGGGGTTTAGAGGTGGGGTTAAGGGTTGGGGATAAGTGTTGGGGTTTATAGGGTTGGGGTTTGGGGGGGTAATGTGTGTGACGTGTGTGTGTGCTGGTGTGTGTTGTTCTTGTGTGTGTAAAAGGGGGGAAAGTTGGGCTTGCCAAGCAGGCAAATGGTTCTAAAGGATAATACAATAAAGTGGAGCACGGGCATGCTGCAACAGGACCTCTCACTTGCAGACGGGAGTGTAGCTGAATTGAAATGTAGATGACGTGTAGCTGAAGTGTAGCTGACATAAACGCGCGATGATACTTCTGGGGGACCCCTATGAGCCTGGCTCACAACGTTTGCGTACTCGAAACATCCAGCCATGTGCCCATATTCTCATGCGCCCATGCGTCTACATACCCATACCAGCATGCGCGCACATGCCCATGCAGCCATACGCCCATGCACCTATGTACCCATGCAGCCATACGCCCATGCGCCTACGTACCCATGCAGCCATATGCCCATGCGCTTACATACCCATGCGCCTACATACCCATGCATCCATATGCCCATGCGGCCATATGCCCATGCACCTACAGGCCCATGCGCCTACATATCCATGCATAGATATGCCCATGCGCCTACCTATCCGTGCATCCATATGCCCATGCGGCCATATGCCCATGCGCCTACATGCCCATGCGCCTACATGCCCATGCGCCTACATATCCATGCATCCATATGCCCATGCGCCTACATGCCCATGCGCCTACATATTCATGCACCTACATATCCATGCATCCATATGCCCATGCGCCTACATGCCCATGCGCCTACATATCCATGCATCCATATGCCCATGCGCCTACATATCCATGCATCCATATGCCCATGCACCTACATGCCCATGCGCCTACATATCCATGCATCCATATGCCCATGCGCCTACATATCCATGCATCCCTATGCCCATGCGGCCATATGCCCATGCTCCTATATGCCCATGCGCCCACATGCCTATGCGCCTACATATCCATGCATCCATATGCCCATGCGCCTACATGCCCATGCGCCTACATATCCATGCATCCATATGCCCATGCGGCCATATGCCCATGCGCCTACATACCCATGCGCCTACATACCCATACATCCATATGCCCATGCGGCCATATGCCCATGCCCCTACAGGCCCATGCGCCTACATATTCATGCATCTACATATCCATGCATCCATATGCCCATGCGCCTACATATTCATGCACCTAAATATCCATGCATCCATATGCCCATGCGCCTACATGCCCATGCGCCTACATATCCATGCACCTACATATCCATGCATCCATATGCCCATGCGCCTACATATCCATGCATCCATATGCCCATGCGGCCATATGCCCATGCGCCTACATGCCCATGCGCCCACATGCTTATGCGCCTACATATCCATGCATCCATATGCCCATGCGCCTACATGCCCATGCGCCTACATATCCATGCATCCATATGCCATGCGCCTACATGACCATGCACCTACATATCCATGCATCCATATGCCCATGCGCCTACATATCCATGCCTCCATATGCCCATGCGGCCATATGCCCATTCGCCTACATATCCATGCATCCATATGCCCATGCGCCTACATGACCATGCACCTACATATCCATGCATCCATATGCCCATGCGCCTACATGCCCATGCGCCTACATATCCATGCACCTACATATCCATGCATCCATATGCCCATGCGCCTACATATCCGTGCATTCATATGCCCATGCTGCCATATGCCCATGCGCCTACATGCCCATGCGCCTACATGCCCATGCGCCTACATATCCATGCATCCATATGCCCATGCGGCCATATGCCCATGCGGCTATATGCCCATGCACCTACATGCCCATGCGACTACATATCCATGCATCCATATGCCCATGCGGCCATATGCCCATGCGGCCATATGCCCATGCGGCCATATGCCCATGCAGCCATATGCCCATGCGGCCATAGGCCCATGCACCTACATGCCCATGTGCCCACATATCCATGCAACCATATGCCCATGCGGCCATATGCCCATGCGCCTACATACCCATGCGCTGCGCTGTTCCCTGAGGCCTGGCTTTCTCTCCATCACACAGTAAGTTAAGGTTTGGGTTTCAGACCTGAATGCACTTCTGCTTTAATTCAGACCTAAACGCACTTTTGCTTTACTTCAGACCTGAATGCACTTCTGCTTTACTTCAGACCCAAAGGCACTTCTGTTTTACTTACCCCCGAATGCACTTCTACCTTACTTCAGAACCGAATGCACGTCTGCCTTACCTCATCGTCCAGCTCGGCAGCACTCGGCCCGTCCTCGGCGTCCTTCACTAGCGGGCTGATAAATCTGGCGGGAAAGGCAGTAAATTTCAGCTACAATCCAGCTAAAATTCAGCTACATGATAGCCAGCGGGCTGATAGACCTGGCGGGGAAGGCGTTAGGACATGAGGTGGGGACAAGAGTAGTGATATGTCAGTTAATTTCGACTGTGATTCAGCTACAATTCAGCTACATAACAGGCAGAGGGTTGATGAACCTGGCGGGAAAGGCATTGAAACATGTGGTCGGGAAAAGGACAAGGAGCTTATTCTAGTGACTGTCCGCTACAATTCAGCTACAACACAGGAAGGGGGCTGATGATCCTGGCTAAGGAAGGTGTTCCAGGGACATGTGGTCGGGAAGAGAGCAATTCTTACTACACATCATATCAGCTACAATTCAGCTACATCACAACCAGGGGGCTAATGAACCTGGCAAAGGAAGGCGTTCCAGGGACATGTGGTTGGGATTAGAGCAATGCTTAATACATATTATGTCAGCTACAATTCGGCTACATCACAACCAAGGGGCTGATGAACCTGGCGAGGAAAGGCGTTGGGAAATGTGGTTGGAAAGAGGGCAGAGCTAATTTCAGTTGTTTTCAGCTACAATTCAGATACGCCACAGCTGGCGTTTATCACTACGGAGCTGTGATGAACCTGTCGGGGAAAGGCGTCGTGAAAATATTTTATACTATTATATTTATACTATTATATTTATGCCCTCCCACATCTGAACAGCAGGGTGAAGACTTGACCCCCCCACCTTAAACCCTCACCAGAACAGCGTAGTGGAGACATGACCCCCCCCCCACGCTAAACCCTGATCCATCCTCCACCTGAACAACATGGCCACCTCTCCCACACTGCCGATGCCGCCCCTCCCGGATCTACCTGAACAGCTGAGCTAAGACATGACCTCTAAACCCTAAAGCCATCCTCACCTGAACAGGATGGTAGAGACACGGCCCCCAAACCCTGAACCTTACATGAAAAGCATAGTGACGACTTGACCCCTGAGACCTTAACCCTCACCCACCTGAACAACATGGCCACCTTTTCCACACTTCCGATGCGGCTTCCTCCAGGCTCCACGACGGTCTGGATGATCTTGGTGGCCAGCTCCTTATGCGTGCGGTGACGCAGCAGGCCCATCAGGAGCGGGTACTCCGCTGCGGGCGGGGGAAGCAAGCGGGAGAACACACGTTTTTTGTGTCTGTTGTTTGTAAAACAGAAACCGTCAAACTTGACTGAAGTCGTGTGCGGTGACGCAGATGCCCTATCAGGAGCGAGTACTCCGCTACGTTGGTGGAAGAAGATTATGTTACACACCTATTGCTCGGAAAAAGGGGTCATTGCCCATCAGCAATGGGTTCACTTCCTTCTACACAACACCAAAACCCAGCCACCCACTAAATGTGCCCCATATATAAATATAATCAGGCCTTTGATTTAAATACAAACATACCGGTACCTCATAGCGGTACCTCATAGCGGTACCTCATAGCGGTACCTCATAGCGGTACCTCATAGCGGTACCTCATAGCGGTACCTCATAGCGGTACCTCATAGCGGTACCTCATAGCGGTACCTCATACAGGTACCTCATAGCGGTACCTCATACCGGTACCTCATAGCGGTACCTCATACCGGTACCTCATAGCGGTACCTCATACCGGTACCTCATAGCGGTACCTCATACCGGTACCTCATAGCGGTACCTCATACCGGTACCTCATACCGGTACCTCATACAGGTACCTCATAGCGGTACCTCATAGCGGTACCTCATAGCGGTACCTCGTACTGTAGATTAAGTTTGCCTTCCTGCACCCCTTAGAGAAAACAACTTTCTTATACTGAGCCTTGCACCCCTTTTTTGAAAGATTCCGCCCAGCGACATTATCGTGCATGCCCGATGGTTTTTACTTTATGATTCGCGTGGCTGATCGCGCCCCCCTCGTAAACTATACTTCTTCGGGAAGGAAAAGCTTAAGGTACCGGTATACGGTATGAGCATTAATATATATGCCTCATATATAGATATAACCATGCATGATGTCCATGCCCTCCCTAAACCTTAAACCCTCAATCCTACCCCACCCACCCCCCATCTTGCTCCACACAACCCGATAGTGTGACCCACTCACTCGGTCCCAGCCCCGTGACCACATCGTCCTTGGTCACAGAACGCAAGTGTGACCCACTCACTCATCCCACGCCCCAAAGTGTGACCCACTCACTCAGTCCCAGTCCTGTGACCACATCGTACTTGGTCAGCGGAATGGTCAGGAGCGCTACCAGCTGCTTTTCCGCCTTGGTGTCCCCCGCCAAGCCAGAGGGGGCCAGGGCGGTATGAGCGCCTGCCAGCACCTGGCAAGGGTGGGGGGCATATATGGTTTAGGGTTTATGCTTTCAGGTTTATGGTTTAGGTTACAGAGTTTAGGTTTGAAGGTTTTCGTTTTTTGTTTCAAGTTTTAGGGGTTAGGTTGAAGGTTTAAGGTACAGGTTTTGTGGGTTGAAGGTTGAGGGTACCACAGGGTTGAAGGTTAATGGGTGGGTGTGAAGTGTGAAGTGTTTCAGGTGGTCCACACACCATCATTGAATACCCCTCCTCCCCGGGGGAGGGGCATATGGGGTCAGGGCAGGAAAGGTCACAGAGGGACATCGCGGGCACAAGTATGTGGCACCTGGCAGCAAGGTAGGCAGGGGGAGGGGCATATGGGGTCAGGGCAGGAAAGGCCACAGAGGGACATCGCGGGCACAAATATGTGGCACCTGGTAGCAAGGCAGGCAGGGGGAGGGGCATATGGGATCAGGGCAGGAAAGGCCACAGAGGGACATCGCGGGCACAAATATGTGGCGCCTGGCAGCAAGGCAGGCAGGGGGAGGGACATATGGGGTCAGGGCAGGAAAGGCCACAGAGGGACATCGCGGGCACAAATATGTGGCGCCTGGTAGCAAGGCAGGCAGGGGGAGGGGCATATGGGGTCAGGGCAGGAAAGGCCACAGAGGGACATCGCGGGCACAAATATGTGGCGCCTGGCAGCAAGGCAGGCAGGGGGAGGGACATATGGGGTCAGGGTAGGAAAGGCCACAGAGGGACATCGCGGGCACAAATATGTGGCACCTGGCAGCAAGGCCGGCAGGGGGCGGGGACACAAGGATTCCGTCCCACCCGGACCCTTACCATAATCACTTAACTACAAGTGAGCAAAGACATATTAAGACCCAACACCCAAACCCTGAACTCACTTGGTGGCCACAGTGTTGGGTAGTACGCTGCCGGTAAAGTTCATGAGCGCAACGTACATCTCCACCCTGAACCCTAACCAGTACGGTAAATGCACCCAAACCCTGAACTCACTTGGTGGCCACAGTGTTGGGTAGTACGCTGCCGGTAAAGTTCATGAGCGCAACGTACATCTCCACCCTGAACCCTAACCAGTACGGTAAATGCACCCAAACCCTGAACTCACTTGGTGGCCACAGTGTTGGGTAGTACGCTGCCGGTGAAGTTCATGAGCGCAACGTACATCTCCACCCTGAACCCTAACCAGTACGGTAAATGCACCCAAACCCTGAACTCACTTGGTGGCCACAGTGTTGGGTAGTACGCTGCCGGTAAAGTTCATGAGCGCAACGTACATCTCCACCCTGAACCCTAACCAGTACGGTAAATGCACCCAAACCCTGAACCCACTTGGTTGACATTGTCGACAATGTTGGGTAGTACGCTGCCGGTAAAGTTCACGAGCGCAACGTACATCTCCACCTTGTCGGCGGCGGCCATGTTGGGCAGGGCGGACAGTACGCGGCTGATTGCATCGCGGAACTTCTCGAAGGCCTGAAAGAAGCAGCAACAAGGTGGGCACGGCAGTGTTTATGGTTAAGGGTTTAGGGTAAAGAGCTTAACCCTATAAGCAGAAACAGAGAGAGCGCTGCAGGGTTAAGGGTTTAGGGTCTAGGGTTAAGGTTCAAGAGCTAAATCCTTGAAGCAGCAACAGGGAGAGCACTGCAGGGTGTAGGGTTTAGGGTTCAGGGTCAAGAGCTTAACCCTAGAAGCAGCAACAGGGTGAGCACGGCAGACAAGCGGAGGTAGGTGTTGGGTGTGCATCGCACGCAGCAGAGGCAGCCATGTTGGGCAGGGTGGACAACACACGGCTGATTTCGAATCAGTAAATTACTGGTTCTCAAATGCCTGGAAGCAGCAGCAGCGGGGTGGGCACGGCAAGTACGCGGAAACAAGCGGCAGAGGAGGTTCAGCAGAGGGTAGCGGGACCGGCATCGCAAACAGCAGTGGTAGCCGGGTCGGGCTTTAAGCAGTGGCTCTCTGGGCAGTGGGGCCATCGTCACAAACGGCGAAGACGTCCGTTTCGGGATAAGGGCAGTTGTCCAATCGTCACAAAAGGCAGAAGCGGTCGGGTTGGGAATAGGACAGTTGGACGATAGACACAATCAGAAGAAGCCGGTCAGCTGAGGGCTAAGCGGAGTGCATCGTAAAGAGCAGAGGCAGTTTTGTCAGGCTTAGGGCAGCGGGGCGATCCTCGCAATAGGCAGAAGCGGGTAAGATGAGGGCGAAGCGGAGTGCATTACACTGTTCAGGGTTCAGGGTTTAGGGTTCGACAGTGCACTAGACTGTTCAAGGTTCAGGCTAAGTTCTGATCCACACATTTCTAGAAAGGGAGAGGCTGGCTGATTTCCAGGGCCCAGGCGGAGAGCTAAGCAGAGGGCACACTACACTGTTCTTTTGGTCCGGGTGGCAATAAGGGAAGGAGTGGCGGGAGGGTTTACAGGTCAGGGCTCAGGCGGAGTGTTCCGCCTGCCCCTTACGTATGCGTTCAGGCCGCCGGCACCAGGCAGCAGAGACCCTTGAAGCCCCTAGCATGGATAGTTGTGGGGAAAGGGGTCTAGGGTTTAGGAGGGTTGAAGGCTTAGAAGAGTGAAGCGACAGTTGGCTGTGTTCCCTCGTACAATCCCGTGTCAGGCAGCAGAGGCCCTCTGAGCACAGGCAAGGATCACTGTGAGGTAAAGGGTCAAGGAGATCTAAACATGGATGTTCTTTTGCATCACGGAAAAGGCCTGACAACAGGCCTGACGGAAGAAGAAGCAGGGTCTCCAACAACAGAAACGCAAGAGTGACCACAGGTTATATCATACTCGGCTCTCTCCTGTCCCCTGCCCCCGCCATCCCTTACCCCTGCCCTTTGCTACCGCTCTCCCCTGCCGCTCATATCTGACTCCCCATCCATTAACTCACCACGCTCTCCCCCGCTCTCTCCACGCTCTCTTCCGCCGTCTCCACGCTCTCCCCCGCTCTCTCCACGCTCTCTTCCGCCGTCTACACGCTCTCTCCCGCTCTCTTCCGGACCCTCTCCCACTCTGTCCTGCCCTTTGCTACCACTCTTCCCTGCTGCTCCTCTCTGACTCCACATCTCCTTGCGGCCCCGTGCCTCCCGCTCTCCCGAGCCCTCTCCCGCTCCCCTCTCTCCAACCCTGCCCAACCCTCTCCTGTTATCTTGCCCCCCCCATTGTCTCTCTCCCTTTCCCCTATCCCTCGCCGTCTCTCTCCCGCTCTTCCCCTCACCTTCATCTCTAGAAGACGTTGCATGACTGTCGCGTCGCTCTGGGCATACTTGGCCAGTCGGTCCATGAGACTTGACATGATAGTGTGAACCTGGTGGAAGGGTTCAGGGTGTAAGGTTCAGGGCTTAAGCTGGGTCCAGGGCTTTCACTTGGATATGGGGCTTTCAATAGGGTTAAGGGCCTTCGTCAGGATGTAGGGCTTCAATTACCAGCATCTAGGCGATCAGTTTAGGGTTTAGGGTTTCGGTAAGGGATTCGGGTTTAGGGCAAACCTGCACCCTGGATCCCAACCTTTGACTCGGAACACATCTTGGCCTTCCTTTCTCCAAATGCTGCAGCACAGTGCCCGTTCCTGACGGGCCCGCTACGTCATTCCACACTATTTCATGGGTTTAGTGTTTTGGGTCCCTTTACCCTTGGCCCCTGATCCCGATCAACCCGAGGCTTCTGTCCTTCCAACAGTTCCAGCGAAACGCTCGCTGCTGTTGGGCCTGCCTCGTCATCGCGCGTACCGGTTTATTAAGAATTTCTGAATCTGAAACGAGGGTTAAGCGTACAGGCACGCCCCGATGCCTGAAGTAAGAAGTATGAACTAAGTGTGGTTTCCGATCCTTCGTGCATTTTGTTAGATCCCTAGGTATAGGCTATTCCACCTGCCCGTTTGGGATACGCGCACCCTTTCCCGTGTCGTTGCAACTGTCGTTGCAACCAATCACAGTACATTGCCTCAGTATTTGTTTGCAATCTCCCTCGCGACCAGCTGCGGCATTCAGCGCCGAGAGGCTTTACAGCTCGCCCATTTTTCATTACCAACTTGATGTCAGGCTGCACAACCACAAGCGTCCCCCACACCCTGTCCAGCTTTCCATGGATTGGGGTTCAGAAGTTGTTTTTTCTTCCATGTTTCAGGTTCAGGGCCTTTGGGTTTAGGGAGCACACACTTTTACCTCGGGTTGCGTCTCTGGGACTTCCTCCATTAGCTCCTCCAGTATCCCGAGGTGAAGAGTTTAGGGTTTGAGGTCCAGGTGTAGGGTTAAGGGTTTAGGGTTTGAGGTCCAGGTTTTCAGGCTAAATATTTTGTGTTTCCTGTTTATGGTAAACGGTTGGGGGGCCCACCTTGACCTCTGGCTGCACTTCCAAGAGTACCCCGAAAGTGTAACGAGGTTAAGGGTTTGAATTTGGAGTAGATGCTACAGGTTTCAGGTTCTGGGCCTTAGGGCTTTTGGCGACGTTTACCTCTGGGGGCTGCATCTCTGGGACTCCCCCCAAGAACTCCTCCAGTGTCCTGAGGTGAAGAGTTCAGGATTTGAGGTCCAGGGTAAGGGTTGGGGTTTGAGGTCCAGTGTCCTGAGGTGAAGAGTTTAGGGTTTGAGGTCCAGGGTAGGGGTTTAGGGTTTGAGGTCCCGTGTCCCGTGGTGAAGAGTTTAGGGTTTGAGGTCCAGGGTTTTGGGCTAAAGATTATATTTTTCCTGTCTAGGGTTACGGGTTCGTTTTCAGTGTGTGGGACCCACCTTGAAATCTGGCTGCATCTCTGGGATTTCCCCCAGTACCTCCTCCAGTGTCCTAGTTTAGGGTTTAGGGTTTAGGGTAACTCCTCCAGTGTCATAAGGGCTTAGGTTTAGGGTTCGAGGGCAAGGGTTTTCAAGTTAAGGATCTAGTTTGTCGTGTTAAGGGTTCGGGACCCACCTTGACCTCTGACAGTACCTCTGGGATTCCCCTCAGCAACTCCTCCAGAGTCCAAGGCGAAGAGTTAAGTGTTTGAGGTCCAGGGTTTCAGGCAGAGAATTTAGTATGTCATGGTAAGACCCACCTTGACCTCTGGCTGCACCTCCGGGAGTGCCCCCAGCAACACGTCCAGCGTCCCAAGGTGGAAGGCGTCCGGGAAGCCCTGCATGCAGAGAATACACAGTTGGGTATGGAAGGATTAATTGCATGGAGGGGGTGGTTGCAAGGAGGGGGTGGTTGCATGGTGGGCTTGGTTGCATGGAGGACTTGGTTGCATGGAGGTGTCCGTTGCATGGAGGGTTTGGTTGCATGAAGGGTTTGGTTCCCTTGAAGGTTTGGCTGTGTGGAGGGGTTGGTTGCATAAAGTTGGTTGCATGAAGGATTTCGTTGCGTGAAGGTTTGGCTGCATGTAGGGGTTGGTGACATGGGAGAGCTTAACTGCATGGAGCGGGTGAATGCATGGAGAGGTAGGTTGCATGGATGGGTTGGTTGCATGGAGGGGTTGGTTGCATGGAGGGGTTGGTTGCATGGGGGGGGGTGAATGGAGGGTCTGGTTGCATGAAGGGGCGGGTTCCCTTGAGGGTTTGGCTGTGTGGAAAGTTTGACTGCATGGAGGGGTTGGCTGCATGGAGGGCTTGCTTGCATGGAGGACTTGGTTGCATGGAGGTGTCGGCTGCATGGAGGGTTTGGTTGCATGAAGGGGTAGGTTGCCTTGAGGTTTGGCTGTGTGGAGGGGTTGGCTGCATGCAGGGGTTGGTGACATGGGAGAGCTGAATTGCATGGAAGGGTTGGTTGCATGGAGGGGGGTGGTGGCATGAGGTCCCACCTGAATGATGCACTGCATCAGGTACTGCTGAGCGATGCTGTCTTTGCAGCTCACCACCTGCTCCATCACCCGGGGAAGCACCTGAAAACAAGTAGCAGGAAAACAGGCCGTAAAATAGGCAGGAAAATGGGCAGGAAAGTAGGCAAGAAAATTGGCAGGAAAATGGGCCGGAAAATAAGGCTTGTGACCATGGGGTCGACAGAGGGGTTGTGGAGGGGGGCATTCCAACCCCAAAAGCACGACATATGCTATGAACACCAAAGTAAGGTGCGTGACCATGGGGTCGACAGAGGGGTTGTGGAGGGGGGCATTGCACCACCAAACGCACGACATATGCTATGAACACCAAAAGCACGTACACGACACCCGCGTAAATGTCAGGCATCAAAACCGAATCCAAAAATACACAGCAAGCCCTAAACCTCACACGCCCACCACGCAGACACAGAGTTCAATCCACCCAGATGGCCGCGGTAGGTCTCATACACTAAATCACAAATACAGCCCAGTGCTCCTACTCTTAACCATGAACCCCCAGCCCTTTAAACCATGAACCACGAGCCAAAAAGCCCCTTCAACCTGAAATCTTAAGCAGGGAGCCATACACCCTGAACCTCGAGCCCCTGGAACACTGAACCCTCAGCCCCTTAAACCTGAAATCTTAGACAGTAAGCCCTACACCCTGAAGCCTCTCCCCGTATATGGACCCACATCCACTCCCTGCCAATAATGAGGTAAAATCCCCCGCCAGCTATCTGAGGTAGGTCAGGTCCCATACCCTGACCCCTAGGCTGAGGTAGGTCAGGTCCCATACCCTGACCCCTAGGCTGAGGTAGGTCAGGTCCCATACCCTGACCCCTAGGCTGAGGTAGGTCAGGTCCCATACCCTGAACCCTAGGCTGAGGCGGGTCAGGTCCCATACCCTGACCCCTAGGCTAAGGTAGGTCAGGTCACACACCCTGACCCCAAAGGTAACACCCTCCCCCAAGCCCTCAACCCTCACCCCCCCACACGCAACTTGCCGGCGTATAAGTCGAAACCCCGGCCATTCAGTTGGCTGAGGTAGGACAGGCCCGTACTCTAAACCCCAAGCACACCTTCAACCCCTTACCCTCAACGGAAACCAACACACCACGCCCCGGCGTATAGGTCGAAGTCTCAACCCGGGCATATAGACCATGCCGGAGTAACGGTCGATGTCTCAACCCAGGCATAGCCAGTGTTCCTCTTAGTGGGCACCAGACCACCCATAGGGGGCCACCGGGCGGCCTCCATTGGGCCAGTTGGGACAAAATCTGAACCCCAAGCACACTCTCAACCCTTCACCAAAGGCTGTGGGTGGTTGCCTCAACCGAGGCATACCCACCATGCCGGCGTAGAGGTCGAAGCCGAGGCCATCCAGCTGGCTGAGGTAGGTCAGGTTCTTTCCCACCAAATCCTGTAGCTGCTGTCGCTCGACCTCACGCTTCTCACGGTCCCGTACGTTGCCCTGCAAAAATGAAATGTAGGGGTTCAGGGTAGGAAAGGGTAAAGGGTTCAAGAATTATCAGGATTTTGCCTTTTAAAAATCCAGGGGGAAATAAAAAAGAAAAGCCACCACCAAGTCCTGCCACTGTTGTCACTCCACCTCACACGCTTCTCGCGGTCCCGTACATTGCCCTGTAAATATAAATGAAGGGTAAAGGGTAGTTGGGGTGCAACAGGGAACTGCACCGCTGCGCGGAAGGTACCTAGGGTCCTACATGGCACTGACCCGCATGCGCAGGAACGGTAGTTGGGAGTCCAACAGGGCACTAGTAAAGGGTTAAGGGTTCAAGAATTAGCAGAATTTTGCCCACCACCAAGTCCTGCCGCAGTTGTCGCTCCACCACACACACTTCTCAGGGTCCCGTACACTGTCCTGTAAAGGGGAATCCTTTACCCTTAACCCAAAACATACTTTCATTAAGGGTAGAAAAGGAATTATTACTTATCAGGGCGTTGCCTGCCGCCAAGTCCTGCTGCATTCGTACCCACGTCTTGTTCATTTCGATGAGTGTGGAAAGCAGGCAGTCCACCGCAACGCGAATGTGCCTGCCTCCGCTCCCCCCCCCCCTCCCGCCCTTCCTCCCTTCATTCCCCTCCGCCCCCTCACCAGACCCTGCATTCCACCAACAGCTGCTTCATCTCGATTCATTCCAATAGATCTAGTGCGCCGTGAATGTGTCTACCTCCCCCCCCCCAACTGCTCCTCCTGTACACCAGTTGAGGGCACATCTCCCTCCCTCATTTTCTGCTCAGCCCCTGCCTCCTCCTCCTCCTCCGCCTCCTCCTCCCCCTTCTTTCCTTCCTTCCTCTTCCGCTCCCTCACCAGATGCTGCATCCACACCAGTGGAGGGGACCTCTCCTCCCTACTTCCTTCCTCGTTTCCCCCTCTCCTCCTCCTCCCTCTCTCTCCATCCACATCCCCCCATCTCACCCCTCCCCCTCCTCCCCCTCCTTCTCCTCCTCCCCTGTCCCCTGTCCCCCTTCTCCTCCCCACTTCCTTCCTCCCTTGCCCCCTCTCCTTCTCCTCCCTCTCTCTCCATCTACCTCCGCCCCCTCTAAACCCTTCACCTCCGCCCCCTCCTCCTCCTCCACCCCTGCCCCACTCTCCCCCTCCCCCCCCCCCCTCCCCTCCCCTCCCCTCCCCCCACCTGATGCTGCATCCGTACCCACAGCTTGTTCATTTCGATGAAGTTGGAGAGCAAGAAGTCCACCGCATCGTGAATGTCCCCGCCCTCCCCCTCGTACAGGCTACCCGTGTCAGGCAGCAGGCCCTTGGAGCGCTGACATAGATAACTGTGGGGAAACGGTTGAGGGCCGAAGGTGTAGGAGGGAAAAGAGACAGGCCAATGGAGCGCTGGCATACATAACTGCGGGGAACGGTTGAGGGCCGAAGGTTTAGGTGAGAAAAGAGACAGGCCAATGGAGCGCTGGCATACATAACTGCGGGGAACGGTTGAGGGCCAAAGGTGTAGGAGGGAAAAGAGACAGGCCAATGGAGCGCTGGCATAGATAACTGTGAGGAACGGTTGAGGGCCGAAGGTGTAGGAGGGAAAAGAGACAGGCCAATGGAGCGCTGGCATAGATAACTGCGAGGACACGATTGAGGGCCGAAGGTGTAGGAGGGAAAAGGGACAGGCCAATGGAGCGCTGGCATAGATAACTGTGGGGACACGGTTGAGGGCCGAAGGTGTAGGAGGGAAAAGGGACAGGCCAATGGAGCGCTGGCATAGATAACTGCGAGGACACGGTTGAGGGCCGAAGGTGTAGGAGGGAAAAGGGACAGGCCAATGGAGCGCTGGCATAGATAACTGCGAGGACACGGTTGAGGGCCGAAGGTGTAGGAGGGAAAAGAGACAGGCCAATGGAGCGCTGGCATAGATAACTGCGAGGACACGGTTGAGGGCCGAAGGTGTAGGAGGGAAAAGGGACAGGCCAATGGAGCGCTGGCATAGATAACTGCGAGGACACGGTTGAGGGCCGAAGGTGTAGGAGGGAAAAGAGACAGGCCACTGGAGCGCTGGCATAGATAGCTGTGGGGAAACGGTTGAGGGCTGAAGGTTGAGGAGGGTGAAGCGACAGTGACCATTGTTCCCTCGTATGGGCTCTCCGTGTCAGGCAGCAGACCCTTGGAGCGCTGGTATGGAGAGCTGTGAGGAAAAGGGTAGGTACTATTTGGTCCGGGCTAGGTTCTGAACCACACATTCTAGAAAGAAGAGGAGGGAGAGGCTGGAGGGTTTCCAGGGCAGGTCAGCTGAGGAGGGCTAAGCAGAGGGCACACTAGACTGTTCTTTTGGTCCAGGGTGGCAATAAGGAAAGGAAAAGGAGTGGCGGGAGGGTTTCCAGGGCAGGGCTCAGGCGGACGGTTCCGCTTCCCCTCTCGTACGGGTAACAGAACCTTGGCACGCTGACACAGATAATTGTGAGGGAAACGGTCCACATGGTCCGACTGTTCCGACTTTCCCCCTCGTGAGGGCAGTAGACCATGCTGCCCGTAGGAGGAGGGAAGGCGGAACCGTCGGATCATGCGGACCGTTTCCCTCAAAAATGATGTATGTCATGCGTCGACATGATATGGATGACTGGGGGAGGGAAACGGTTGAGGGTCATCGGTAATAGTTTAGGAGGGTGACGCGACAGGCCCTGTGAGGGATGACAAAGGGAAGTAGGGGGGGAGGTGACAGGGTTCATAGCACTTGGGGGAAGGGATGAGAGTGAATGAATGTGGGTCCATCTACGGGGAGAAGCTTCAGGGTGCAGGGTTCACTGTTTAAGATGTCAGGATAAGGGGCTGGGGGTTCAGGGTTTAGGGCTTACTGTTTAAGATGTCAGGATAAGGGGCTGGGGGTTCAGGGTTTAGGGCTTACTGTTTAAGATGTCAGGATAAGGGGCTGGGGGTTCATGCTTTAGGGCTTACTGTTTAAGATGTCAGGATAAGGGGCTGGGGGTTCAGGGTTTAGGGCTTACTGTTTAAGATGTCAGGATAAGGGGCTGGGGGTTCAGGGTTTAGGGCTTACTGTTTAAGATGTCAGGATAAGGGGCTGGGGGTTCAGGGTTTAGGGCTTACTGTTTAAGATGTCAGGATAAGGGGCTGGGGGTTCAGGGTTTAGGGCTTACTGTTTAAGATGTCAGGATAAGGGGCTGGGGGTTCAGGGTTTAGGGCTTACTGTTTAAGATGTCAGGATAAGGGGCTGAGGGTTTAGGGTTTAGGACTCACTGTTTAAGATGTCAGGATATGGGGCTGGGGGTTCAGGGTTTAGGGCTAACTGTTTAAGATGTCAGGATAAGGGGCTGGGGGTTCAGGGTTTAGGGCTTACTGTTTAAGATGTCAGGATAAGGGGCTGGGGGTTCAGGGTTTAGGGCTTACTGTTTAAGATGTCAGGATAAGGGGCTGGGGGTTCAGGGTTTAGGGCTTACTGTTTAAGATGTCAGGATAAGGGGCTGGGGGTTCAGGGTTTAGGGCTTACTGTTTAAGATGTCAGGATAAGGGGCTGGGGGTTCAGGGTTTAGGGCTTACTGTTTAAGATGTCAGGATAAGGGGCTGGGGGTTCAGGGTTTAGGGCTTACTGTTTAAGATGTCAGGATAAGGGGCTGGGGGTTCAGGGTTTAGGGTTTAGGGTTGACGGTGTAGGGTTTAGGAAGGTAGGTCGACAGGCAGGGCAGGGCAGGGATGGCGAGAGTGTTGAAGTTCTGTAGGTTGGCGAGCCATGGGGCCAGGCACACCTGATCATGTGACATAAACCCTGAACCCGGAATGTCAAACTTGTCATCTCCTGACCCCCATATGCGCAGGAAAAGCCTTCCAGTGAAGTGTTGCGCGCCCTGGTGTAGATCCACCAGATCCATCTTGTAGATCCACCATATCCATTTTGTAGATTTACCAGATCCATATTGTAAATCCACCAGATCTGCCTTGTCCTTCTTATCCCCACCATGTCCACATCCCCCCTCCGCATCACCGCACGCCGTTGCAGCAAAGCTCCACTTGTACCCCCCCCACACACACACACCCGCCTGTTCCATGCGCAGGAACAGCCCTCGAGTGGGATGTTGCACGCCCTTACACTGCTCAACTTCCCTCACCACCCCCATCCCCAATCTTCAGATTCGCCCCCCCTTCAGTTCCACACCTGCGCAGGAACAGCCCTCGAGTGGGATGTTGCACGCCCTTACACTGCTCAATTTCCCTCACCACCCCCATCTCCACTCTTCTAATTCGCCCCCCCTCCTGTTCCACACCTGCGCAGGAACAGCCCTCGAGTGGGATGTTGCACGCCCTTGCACAGCTCCACTAGGTTCTTCTTGTCCTCCTTATTCCCACCATCCCCACACCTCCCCTCTGGATCCCCTCACTCCTCCCCCTCCTGTTCCCCACCTGCGCAGGAACAGCCCTCGAGTGGGGTGTTGCACGCCTTTACACAGCTCCACTAGGTCCTTGAGGATCTCCTTGGCCTTCGCCTCCTTGCTACGGATGTGCAAGCAGCCCACAGCCACCATGAGGTACCTGGGCAGCGCATGGTGAGGGTGTGCGCGAGTGCATGGGCACATGGAAGGGAAGGGTACATGGGAGGGAGGGGGCACATGGGAGGGAGGGGGGGGAATCTTTCCTACAGATGAGCAAGCAACCTACAGCCACCATGAGGTACTTGGGGAAGGACATGGGCGGCGCATGGGGAGGGTGTGTGTGTGCATGGGCACATGGAAGGGAAGGGTACATGGGAGGGAGGGGGCACATGGGAGGGAGGGGGGGGAATCTTTCCTACAGATGAGCAAGCAACCTACAGCCACCATGAGGTACTTGGGGAAGGACATGGGCGGCGCATGGGGAGGGTGTGTGTGTGCATGGGCACATGTGAGGGAAGGGTACATGGGAGGGAGGGGGGGGGGGGGGGTCCTGCTGATTAGCAAGCAGCCCACAGCCACCATGAGGTACCTGGAAAGCGTATGGGCAGCGCATGGGGAGGGGGTGTGTGTGCATGGGCACATGGAAGGGAAGGGTACATGAGAGGGAGGGGGGGGTCCTGCTGATTAGCAAGCAGCCCACAGCCACCATGAGGTACCTGGAAAGCGTATGGGCAGCGCATGGGGAGGGTGTGTGTGTGCATGGGCACATGGAAGGGAATGGTACATGGGAGGGGGGGGGGGGTCCTGCTGATTAGCAAGCAGCCCACAGCCACCATGAGGTACCTGGAAAGCGTATGGGCAGCACATGGGAGGGAGAGGGGGACTACATGGGCGGGAGGGGGTGATGGGAGGGAGAAGGGGAAGCCTTCATGTGGATGAGTAGGCAGCCTGGAGCCGCTATGAGGAACCTGTGGAGGGGGGGGGGGGGGCGTGCATGGGGTGAGGCAATGAAGGAAACTCTGGGCCATGTATGCGCAAATTCACACGACGTATTGCCCTGGGCAGAGGCCGCGTGGGGCTTTTGTTTTTAGTGGGCAGTGTGAGATAAAGTGGTTTCACATGGATTGGCTTGAGTGGAAGAGTCACAGCAGTGAGTTGTTGCTCGTGCCTTGGCAATCATTCAGCTACAATTCAGCTACATGCCATCCTCCAGCCGGAGGCCTCATGCTTGGCCTGCCATGCTTCTCAGGCAGCTCAGGACACCGGCAGCAGGCCAGTCCCAAGCTTCATTGCAGCTGGAAAAAAATGACCGTACATTTCCAGTACGCTGCAATGGTGTCATCTGCATACCTTTGATTCATACCAGGGTGGGTTACCCATGGACAGGCAAGGAAGTACAATTGTACATGAAGTACAGTTCGCAGGAAGTACAGTTGTACAGGACGTACAGTTGTACGTGCTGCAACAGTGTTATCTACAAGCATCAGTGTGAACCAGTCTGGTTTGTCCATGCGTTGATTGATATCAGGGTGCCTTGTCCGTACAACGGCTTGGAAAAATTGACTCACAGACTCCGAAATTACATTTGTGGCATGCTGCAAAAGTGGAATCTGCATGCCATTGATTCATCCCAGGGTTGTTGCCCGTACGTTGGTTCAAACCAGGGTGGGTTGTACATGCATCAGCTCGGAGTGAACGACTCACAAGTGAGGCAGTACATTTCCAGCATGTTGCACGAGCTCGTACAACTCGCCGAAGGTACGACCCTTGCCCCTCTCGTCTCCAAAGAAGGCCTGTGAGTAGACAGGCAGGCAGGGAGGAAGATGGAGGGTACTGCTTATTTTAGGGTGCCTGAGCTACACTTCAGCTACAGGACAGATTATGCTAGGGTGCCTCAGCTACACTTACGCTACAGCCCAGTTTATTTTAGGGTGTCTGAGCAACACTTCAGCTCAAGCCCAGCTTTCTTTAGGGTGCTTCAGCTTTACTTAAGCCACAGCCCAGCTTCCTCTAGGGTGTCTCAGCTACAATTAAGCTACAGCCCAGCTTACCTTAGGGTGCTTCAGCTACACTTCAGCTTAAGCCCAGTTTATTTTAGGGTGTCTGAACTACACTTCAGCTACAGCCCAGCTTACTGTAGGGTGCTTCAGCTACACTTCAGCTACAACTCATCTTACGCTGGGGTGCTTCAGCTACACTTCAGCTACAACTCAGCTTACTTTAGGGTACTTAAGCAACACTTAAGCTACACCTCAGCTTATTTTAGGGTGCTTCAGCTACACTTCAGCTACAGCCCAGCTTACTTTAGGTGCTTCAGCTACACTTCAGCTACAACCCAGCTTACGTTAGGGTGCTTAATCTACACTACAGCTACACCTCAGCTACTTTTAGGGTGCTTCAGCTACACTTCAGCTACACTTCGGCTACAACCTAGCTTACTTTAGGGTGCTTCAGCTACACTTCAGCTACAGCCCAGCTTATTTTAGGGTGCTTCAGCTGTACTTCAGCCACTGCCCAGCAAATTATAGGAAGCCTCAGCTACACTTCAGCTACAGCCCAGTTTGTATAGGGTGCTTAAGCTACACTTGCGCGAAAGCACAGCATATTTTAGGGTGCTTGAGCTTCATTTCAGCGATAGCCTAGCTCATTTTATAATGTGTCAGCTACACATCAGCTATATCATATCTCATGTCATGGGGGCCTGATACATCAAACCTTGCTTCATGGACCGCCAACCTTGGGGCGATCAAGGTGAGCTCCTCATCGACCAGTGGAGTCAGCCCGGCAGCTACCAATCGGCTACATCATGACACATTTTCTATGTCCCTTGCTTCAATAGACATTGGTGGAGCACCGAATACAGCACCTGTGCCTCAGCCATACCATTCAAAGGAAGATCGAGATAATGGCATTTCTGCACACCGTAGATTTGATTTGCCGTCCCTCTATTTCTCATGCGGGGGAGGCCTCCCCCCCCGCCTGGGGGTCCAGGGGCCAGCGGCCCCTGGTGGGGGTTTGGGAGCGAAGCTCAAACTTCAGAAACAGTGTGTGGCTTCAATTTGAGATTCTTGTCCCAAATCTGTTGTAATGTAAATGTGCTAATCCATTCAGTCAATGTTATGAGTACCGAAGTTCGAGTCAAAAACTCTGCAACTGGCCTCAAAGCCACTTCAGCCTACAAACTGAAAATAAAGTCGCAAGTCAATACAAGCATGGCCAATGATCTCCGAACGGTGATTGCGAGCGACTCCGGAGCGAGCTACAGGCGTACAGTCACTTCAGCTGCTGCGCAGCTGCGAAAAGCCCCTAGGCCAATTTTCCAGTCAGGTTTTTTCCCTCGAAATATAATCAATAAAAAAAGCCTCAAAATCGCTTTAAAAAACTGCTGTCCACTGATGCAATCACTGATTTATTACAGCAAAGAAATGCCCAAAAGGGGAATCAGGCAGCGCGTGTGCACGCTGTATGTTTTTTCCTGGCTGGAAATAAGTGCAGCGCCGATGACGATCCTAACGGTGGCTGAATTACGTAGCTCAGTTTCAGACACAGTAATTCCAAGGCAAATTCAGCTACACTCACCAGTAAAGGACCGTAATTACTTCCACGATTTCTGAATTACGGCGCGATTGCACAGCACTGCAGAAATTTAAATTAGTGATACACATCCACTGCGTCCGCCTGCTATCTAGCAGTTTTGACTCGGGCAGCATACACGCTGCATGGTATCCCCCGCAGAAGATTTAGTTTTGTCCCGTGACGCCATCGTTACCGCGCGATTGAAGCTCGGCTTCGTCTAATTCATTGTTTGGTTACGGCTTGTAACCAGCCACCCTTCAAAAATCCCTGGTCCCCTCTCCTATCTACTGTCCTAATGCATGGGATCTGGAAGCGCATGCATCCTACATGGTCAGCCTGCAGAACTGTTGGCTTTGCATTCGTTGCTGCCTGCTGTCCATTTAGAAGTTTTCTGACAGAGTACGCTGCAAACATTATCCATGCCATAGCTTTCATGCATTTCCGGAACTGCTGCTGCCGGAACTGCTGCTGCCGGAACTGCTGCTGCCGGCTCTCCAGCCGCATGGGACCCTGCAGCGCATGCTGCATGGTCTCACCACACCTTACACAAGTTTTGTTTTGCGGGAGACCATGCCGAACATACGCGTCCGCTGCTAAGTCATGCCCAGTGTGCACCTCAAGGTTTACCAGCTGGTCGAACACGAGCATGTAGAGCTCGTAGTACTTTTGCGGGGACAGTAGCGACGTGCGCATCTCGCCCAGCATGGCCGTGGAGTAGCGCAGCGCCTCGCGCATGCTGTCCTCCTCATCCATGGCCTTCCGCATCAGAAACGCATGGCGTTTGATCGCAGTCCTGCTGTCCGCTAGGATCCGCTCTTGCTCATCGGCGCCTGGTAGTGCTGCCTCCTACGCATTTTAAGAAGGAGCGCAGAATCGAGTTGTATTCAGCGTATGGCTAATCTGTTCACCTGATAAGCTGCATGTAGGTCCATGCGCGCATTCAGATCGTCGGAACGAGACGGGACCTCGCGCATGCTTGACCCCCTGCATATTTTGCTTTGCATGAATAGGAACACACCATCGCTAAGCGGGATGTATGTACGCGTCTCCAATGTATGCAATTTCCTCCTTCGCTTGATTCAGGCGTCCAGTGTAGGGCTCCCTTAGGTGGGTGAGCTTCGGCATCCAAATGAAAGTACCCAACTGATTGGAAGTGTGATATGTGTGAATTGGCAGTGTGGGAATGAAAGGTGCGGAAGTCCATACCTTTGGCCAGGAGTGTGCGGCGTGTAGGGTTTACGTCTGTGCCTGCTGCAACTTGTATGGGGACTGGAGCTATCGTACGCTTTCCTTCCACGGAATTGTGTGTATGGATTACTTGTTGACTGCCTCGATCGTTGCACCTGCCGCCCGTCACTGTTAGGTACGTGCGCGCCCGCTTCACTGCCGCAGGGCTCGAATGTAGGATTTACAGCCGCGCTGGATGTCATGCGTCCATTCATTCCTGCTTCTCGAGCAGCAATATCAAGTCCAATCACATTCTCCTGCATTACATCATATATTTATTACTGACTCCCCGTCACGTTGAATTCAGTTTCGTAGACAACCCTAGCAAAAGCAACAGCACTCAAAACTTCTCCCAAGCTCCCGGCATTTCAGTGAGTATGGGCCCTTGCCGCTTAGGAGCATTGTGCTACCTTTCTCTGCAGGCCTGTTGATATAATCCTGCTTTTCCTTTGCGTGCGTAGACATGGTTTGCCCAATTTGCGTCGCTACAGCTGTCGTCGCCAACGCCCCCGCGCTGGCCGCTGCGCTCAGCGGTGTTGCAGCAATAAAGATTGCCTCCCAACAGCGGAAAGTTGTCTGTGAGCGCATGGCTGTCAACCCCGAGCAAGCGCAGGCGAGGTCCAGGCTGCCAGTCCCGATACTTGTGAAGGATCAGCAATGGTGGAATCCTTCGCCTGGCAAGGTGCGTGAGACACGCTGAGGACAGTTGCTGCCCGGCGCATTCAACAGACGCAAATGGGTGGATGCATTGACGCTGTTATAGCTTTGCTTGCTTGGCTTCTTGGTGGCTTTATAGTTGAAATTTTGAACCCACACCAATCCCGCACCCATGCATACGCCCACGCTCGCATGAAACCATTGACAACCATCCCAGGGCCTCAGCTGGGAAGGGCGTGTGGCCCTTGCCCATGCCATTTGAGTCGTATCACTTGCTTCAACAAGTTCGATTAAGCGAGCACCTGATTGTACAGGCAGAGGCAAACTGCCATGAATTCACCTTTAGTTGTTGCCGGTGTCGAAGAAATGAAAAGGCCCAACTGCCCAAGACAGCATCTACCGATCGACACCGAGTAATAATGTGATGACTGAGTAATAATGTGATGATTTTCTGGATTTTGATGCCTCTAAACCTGTTAGCCCTCCCATAAGGCATCACCTGCCAATGTATCTCAACCCACTCCCCGTAACCCCCACCGCATTTGACGCGAGGTCCTTTCACAAAGCATTCAGTTCTTGATACATTCAGTTATTGGAAAACTTTCTGACAACAACTGCCTACTCCTGATGAACGCAGGTCAGAGGTTTCTGGGAGAATGATTAGAGAGGAGAAAGACCCGATGAGTGCTGGCCAACGATTTTTCACAAGCACGGCGGCCGCGGCACCTATCCTCTGGTTGTAGATCTACTGAAGTCAAGCTTTTCACAACCTTGTTGGCCGCTGCCATACATCCATTCGTGCGTTCACCCCGTGGACTCTCTTAACGGAGCCTTTACTTGAGGACCGCATATGACTCCGGTTCTCCCTCATACCAACCTTGTGCTTCAGCTTGATTTCACAGGAACTTTCTATTTGTTTTATTTACCATTTTTAACCCTGTACCCTCTTGACTACACAAATTTCGAAACACTCATGCTGGTACAGTTATTCCGATAAGTGCTGGGAGTTATTATCCAGGGGTGCCATTACCACCTGGTTATCCTTGTCGCATGACGATTTGGGGGCAGGAATAGGAACGCCCAACAGATTTCTTCTGGTAGCGCACTGTATTTTAAAATTTGTCTGGAAACGTGTCAGCAAGTTGGTGGAATTTGATTAATGTATACCTGAATCGCTGATGAAACCATATGCCTGAATCTTGTAAACATACATTACGTTGTGTGACATTTTGCTCTCTCTGTTCCACTGTCAATGATATTACACTTATGGGTCGTTCTGAAAATGTTCGGCCGTGGGAGCGCCTAACTGTCTGGCCTGGAGGACAAGATACTAATGATAAAGAGGAGAACGGAGAGGAACAGACGGAAAAGGGAGAAGGATCAGATCATCCCAAAATGTAAGGGAAGTTTGAAGAATCCACAGGAAACGGGGTAGCAATCTGCACCATTGTATTTTCATCAGCATTAAGGTATCACGTTAAGATGTGGTATTTTATATTAGTGAATGACGTTACACCTCTGGGCCCTTCTTTTATCAAGCTCGGCAAACATAGAGTCAGCTAGGAAAGTCAAGGGAGAAGGCACAAGAAGTAAGCAAGGTCACCTTCCGAACAAAAATAACTACACATACACAATTGTATGTAAGTTGTATTAAAAATGTAGTCAACCTGTATCTCTGTAGGCTCAGAACTGCAGAATTCACACACACAAGCTGAAACTAACTCCCCCCAACCAATCTACCCCCCTAACACAGAGCACAATGCGACGGTGTGCCATGAACTCACGGCTACGCTCAAATACCTGTGGGGCATCCGGTCAATAACATTACACCTCGGGGCCCTGGGGTGGGATACGCTTGCTTTTGTGGACTTTCTTTTGTTGGAGGCTTTGTTGAGAGCTAGTCTCTAGTGGAACTCAGGTATCGGACTTGGTCTTCTTTGCATTCCCGGCCTCTCCTTCTATTCCTTCCCCCCCCTCTTCCTTTCAGTTTCTTCTTTTCTCCCTTCTGAACAGTTGGGCGCCCACGCGGCCGAGCTTTGAGCGGGCCCAGAGGTGTAACGTTACTGTCTCTGAGCTTCGGGGGGTTCAGCCCCCAACCCCAACCGGGGGGGGGCCCCCGGTCCCCCATGGCGGGGTGCTCGGGCGCCCCCCCCACCGAGGCTTCGCCTCGGCTAACTGTGATGAAATAGGACTTTTGGACAGCCTGTCAAATTGAGGTGTGTTCAGACGAGAGTTTCTCTAAAACCTTAAAATATGCACTGCTGCCCACACAGGACCAGGGTGCAGCCATACGACCCTCCCATGTTAACGACATTACACCTCTGGGCCATGCTGAAAAGAAGCTCGGACACGCCGGCAAACGTAAAGGCAGCTAGGAAAGCCAAGGAGAAAGGCATACCCTCCCACGTGAGGGGACAGGAACATGGTGCCCAGCAACCGGATCCAAGGGGCAGCGGCCGACCTGCAGCCATACCCACATCTCGTTTGGTGGGGCAGGCACTTGGTACTGAATATCCTCGACAGGTGGAAAGGGGGGTCGCTTAGCAAGTCCGATCCCTCATCCATTGGGTTTAAATGCCACCCGTGCTGCACCCCAGCTCTATTACATGCAAAGTCCAGTATCACAATCTTACAATTCCTGCATCTAGTATTAACCATCACAAACAGTGGGGAAGCAGCTCACCGGATAACTTCATGCCCCCTGGAGCTGACAAAGTTCTTGCCTTCGTTAAATCTGGTTGGCAGCCTGTCTGGTTACTATATATTTATAAACAGCCTGTCTGAAGATATACATCCAGCACGAATGAGATCAATGCAGCGGGTCAAATCTCATGGCCTGATCTGGGCTAACGCCACCTTCCGTCTATAGTAATGAGCCTGTCACTACAGGGCCTCGTACAATATGCACCAGACACCGTGCAACTAAGATCATGACACAGCTGGCCAAACACCATGGCTCCACCAGGAATGCCCCCCCCCTGCTGCCATGCGCCTGTCATATCCAGTCACTGAGGTGTAACACCATTGACCCACCATGACACAAGCCCCGCGATGATTGCTCCTCCGCCATCTCTCCTTCTCTCTATATCCAACAGCTAAGGGGGCCAACGCTGGTCCTAACCGATACGTGATCAGCAAGCAAAGCTCGAGGCCAGGCGATCAGATGGAGAGGCCAACGTTGGGCCGAGGCCAAGATGGATCAACAAGTGTAGCTCGAGGCCAGGTGATCAGCGGGCGAGGCCAAGAATGGGCCCAACCTCGGCATCTCTCCCGAATGAACAAGCACAGCTTATTCTGTCAATCAGCTTGAACCCAAGGGTGATCAGCAAGCACAGCTGGAGGCCGGTGCGGGCGCTTTTGCGTCCAAAGCCACAGTGCTTGGCGACAGCTTGACCTCCTCCAGCTGCTCAGGCTTGTTCTGGGCCACAGACTCCATCCCGGGCAAGGCAGCCGCGATCTTCCGGAACAGCGCCTTCAGGAGCAGAGCAGATGTGATCAGATCCAGCAAAAGCGGTGCCAGGGTCCATGTCAGGGGTTCTTTTATTGTTTGCTGGTTATCAGTCGTAAGTGGTAACCAAAAGACACTAAGGTTTAATTGCGAGGCGCCAAGCGTAACATTTTTATCAGCATCGAAAAAATGCGGCACCTACGGCAAGCTTCATCAGGGAAACAATACTTCTGCTAAGCAAGAAATCCCGAATCTCACGGAAAGACACAGGTTGGTGTAATTGTTGCTTTTAATGTGCACCATTCTTTCTGGACCGCAGACTCCCTTCCTGGACGAAGCGGTAGCACAAAAAAATGCTCTTACGGAGCAGTGCCTTCAAGATCAGATCAGATCAGATCAAGCACAAACGCTAACCGAATCAGCATGGAATGGCAGTGTAACTAAAGTGCGCACCAAACGTTCTGGCCCCACAGACTCTATCCCAAGCGAGGCAGCAAAAACAAAATCAGAACAACGTCTGCTGCCTGCATGACCGTATCAAGCACCAGCCATGCAACGCTCGATGTCACTGAAGTCTGCACCACGCAATATGCTAGGATCTGCCAGCCATGTTAGGGACTAGACTACAAGAGGTAAATTCATGGCCAGCCTAAGGCCACCGGCCCAAGCAAAAGGGCTTGATGCACCAAACTCTCCCGGCTATGAGCCAGTTGGTGAACTTGTGCGCGCTAAAATTTGGCAAAGGATGAAAAGTCAGGATCCCAACTTGCGCTGGAGGTGGGCATCAAAGAGTGCTTGCTGTGGCGCGCACCACAGCACCTTGAGCACGCCACAAGGCTACCACCACTGGGCCAATGGGACCAGACCACTGCTGGCCTGAAAGCCTTAGCAGTGGGTCTTCCTATGCTCCTGGCCGCATATAGCTGAAGCATGCAGCTACCAAAAACAAGGCCAGGATGCAATATATTAATCATATTTTAATAACTGTGCTCAAAGCAGGCATTGAACTTTCAAACCCACATCCAATTTTTAAATTGCACACATACCTTGATATTCAGGCCTGCTTTTGCACTCGTCTCAATGAAGTTCACATTGAACTCTCGTGCCTTGGCATCACCCTCCTCGATTGACACTTGCCTGCGCACAATGATGTTGAGAGAGATCATGACCAAGTTTGAACCCGAGTGCATGCAGCATGGACTGTACCGAAGACCCTCACATGGGCTTGCAGGGTCTGCCAGGGTTACACTCATGGTTTACAAGCATGGGCGCAGGATAAAAGTAAGAATACATGCATACCCTGTTTCCACCCTTGCCTACCCGAGCACACCCATGATTTGCTCGCATGGGAACATGCTAGGATCCATGCAATCCTTCCTTCTTGTCAAGCTCATCCTGCGCACCTCTTGTCCACCAGGTCAGTCTTGTTGCCTACTAGGAAGATGATAACATCGCTCCCCCGTTCGGTGCGGACCTCCGAAATCCATCTTGCGGTGTTCAGGAACGACTGTCGGTCTGCATCAAGCATGGCGCAGATTGAAGCCAGATCCGCGAGCAAGTGCATTAAAATTGGTTGACACCTACTTGTCACGTCGTAAACGATCACGGCCACGGAAGAATCCCTGATGTAGCTGGGAATCAAACTCCTGAATCGCTCTTGGCCAGCTGTGTCCCTGAGGAAACGATACCCGGCTGAAATTGTTAAGGTAATCGTTCTTTCAGTGCACGATTGATGCAAGAGCCACGAGTCGATGTCTTGGCCTGATCACTTACCAGAGTTGCAATCTGACGGTCCTGTCCTCCAAGTACATCGTCTTCGACAAAAAGTCAATTCCAATGGTAGCCTAAACCGATGGAAAACGCCAAAGGTATTGAGCACATGGACACGCACATGGTCCGGAAAGATCATGATTTACCGCACCTGGTAAACACTGTCGAACTTGTCATACATGAACCTGGTGATTATAGAGGTCTTTCCTACAGACTGATCCCCTAGGAAAACCTGCAGTTCGGGCAGGGGCAAGTTTCAGAAATTAAAATTGCAAGTTTGCATAAGAAAGTTTGCCATTAAGGGGTGGACGCACCAGTTTGTACTTGGCCAGCGGGCTGGCCGCATTGTTAGCTGCCATTATGCTGATGCCAGTGGGAGAAGCAGAAAATTAGGTATATTTATATCGACAGTTCAAAAGCTTCGTTCGACGCTTCGGGGGGTATTATCTCCCTGCAAACATACTTTATTCATTCAGCGATGCTCGTCCCCAATCCCCATGCAGTCTGCTTCGATCTTGCCAAACTTTGGGGTTCTGGCTCCAGAACCACGACCGCTCACTCCGCTGCTCACCCCCTGCTGCTTCCTTCCGGTGTACGGCATTTAAAATCCCGTATTCCTCAAGCCACGCTCAGGCGTTTCCTTTCTTTCTTTCTAATCCAGTATCCCTCAAGCCACGCTCAGGCTTTTCTTTCTTTCTTTCTTTCTGTCCCCTTTCTTCTTGTGCCTTCGTATTCCTCAAGCCAAGCTAAGGCGTTTGATTTCTTTCTTTCTTGGGCTGGTCACAGCTGCCGATACCTGCCATAAGCAACTCAGAAACACCCTACCAATAAATTGGAAAACAAACATAATCTTCTTGCGACATTTGTCTTTAAGTTCATGCCCGGAGATTTTTCAAGCTGTGAAGCTGGGGCTCGGTGACGGCAGCTGCGACGGCGACAGACTTAAAGGCGAGGCAGACAGCTTGACTCGGTGGAGCAGATCACAAGCTTCACGGAATCTGAAACTCTCTGCCGATCGATCCTTGGACCTGTCCAATGGACCAGAGCATTTCTAGAAACCTGGTTTTACAGTGTCAATGGCCAGGGAATGTCTCGACCTGGACGAATTATTGGATGGGGCTGGCAGTGCTTTGTCGATGTGGCTGTACCAGCTTATTCCCGGGCCTTTTTCACATGCAACCAGGACTGCCTATGAGGCAGCGGATTTCCCTTTCTGGTCGGGGATGATGTCCAACTTCCAGCCCCCGATCACTCGGATAGGCAATGACACTACACCTCTGGCCCCTGCTTAAAAATACTCAGCCGCGTGGGCGCCCTACTGTCCTGTTGGTAGAAAAGAAAAGGAACTTAATCACTCGGTAAGTGTGGTTGTCTGGTTGAGCGGCCCCACGCCCCCACCTAGCTAGTGCACTGATAGTTTCAGGGCGAAGGTGGCCCAGTCGACAGGCATCTTAAAGAGGGCTCCTGCAGGTGGTACGCCGTTGTTTCACTTAAAAACACATGCCATCTTTTTTCAAAAAAACAACCAAGGAACCCAACAAATAATCAGTGGATTTGCACATTTAAATTCTTGTCGTCTGGATAAGCTAGACTGAGGCGTCTGGGCTTGATGCATTTTAGCAGTATCATGACTGCTGGCAAAACACCTGAAGCATTGGACTGTTTGCTAGATTGACCCACAACCCAGCATGCACGGTTGCACGTCAGGAGTCTGACGCTGACAATCGCCGCATTGGAGCTTTGAGGCTCTTCCCATACACGACACTCAGGTTTTGACATGTTTTTTAAACAATAAGACTGGGTAGCTTACAATGTCTTGGAGGAACAGACTAGAGGCGCATGGGAGGAGCCGATAAGTGCCCTCTCCATTATTCATTCCAGCTCCTCCCAAACTGTTCTGTCCGCTCCTTGACTGCTCCCCCCTTTTCTTGGTCTACATTTGCTGACCACCATGTCATATTGCTTGCCACGAGATAGCTCAGTAGCCAGCACCACTGGACTTATGGGGAACAAACCTTGACCGGTTGGCCAAGCGCAGGACAGCTTGATGCACTAGGCCTCATGGCCAAACTCTGCATTACGAGCTGAACCCCTTTGAATTAAATTCCTTTGGGATTGGAAGGGGCAAAGGGAGACTGTAGAGGGGGTACAGGGAGACTTAAATTGTGCAGCCTGCTAACAAGCCAAGTTTGTCATCGACTAAATACCGGCATCGATATACCAGTACGGTTCGAGGGGGGGGGGTCAGATAAATTATGTACCCCAGCATGGCAGCATCCCAGGTTTTAGAGTTTCATAAGAGCGCTCCAAATCTGGTCTTAAATGTTTTTTGGGCCCAGGAGAGCGGGGTGGAAAAGGGGGACAAAGCTGGGGGGGGGGGGGGGGGAGAAGGGGGGTCAACACAATAAGTGGTTTTAAGGAAAATCACTGAACTTTGCTACTTGTTTTCATACCTCAGATTGAGACAAGAGCTTCACCGTTGCATTCCTTGCGGCTACTAATGCTGCCAATATGTGTCATAAAATACAGCATGTATTTGATTGAAATCAGATCCCCTAGACATCCCATTTTGGCAGAGGGGGGAGGCCACGCAAGCAAAAAACACTCTTGTTTGTATGCCCATTCTTTAGTCAAGCAGTATACCAGTAGTCGCCACAATATGAGCAATGGCCACAGTCTGTACATTCTGTCTAGATGTCTTAAAATTCGTAGACAATTCTCCTAGCTTGGTTACAACTCCTTCACGTCCGGGGCAGCCAACTGTGTACCTTTGGGCTGCGCAATCCATTCGTAGTGATAGTCTCACGCAACAGTGTGTCAGCCCTGGCAGTGCTCAGAGCAGACATGCTCCAGATCCCTACAGCTTAAGTTCATGACGTTACACCTCTGGTCCCTGCTTAAATAAACTCGGCCTTGTCGGCAAACAAAAAGTCCGCTGAAGGAATTCCCCTGCACAGTGCGGGCGAATTGACGCCCAGAGCAGTTCATTATACAGACAGCTGTAGTGGCAAGGGTGTGTCATGCACCGATGCACTTGAAGTGCTCCAGGTGGATGGAGGCTCATGGATCAGTGGCGTCCTAGGCGTGGGGTCGTCAACTCGGTATCATGCTCAAGGTGCCAGCTCACAAGATCATCCCCTTTGCAACGCCAGCCTCATCTCCTCCGGGTACCGGTCAATAACGTTACACCTCTATTTGGGCCCGCTCAAAGCTCGGCCGCGTGGACGCCCAACTGTCCAGAAGGGGTACTGGTATGACGGTGTCATTGTGACATTCGAGGTGCCGACCCTCGACGTCATCTCGCCCACTATGTATGGTCAGGGGCTGCAGGAAGCAGATGTGACGAGAAATGCCACTTGACATTTGTGAACTAGCTCCATTGGGCAACACCATTAGAGGCGCACGGTTGAGCTGATTGGAATTGACCCCTCTGCCCCTCAAAACATTGTATTTGTTCCCAATAAAGTAAGGGTTTCCTAGGTTCCGGAGGCGGGAGGGGGGGGGTCAGTCAGGGGTCGTTAAACATTTGTTTGATAATGGGGGTTTCAGCTTTTCTTGCCTCCTTCCCCCCTGAGTGCGGTGTGCAAAAATGAAGTTTGTCAAAAACACGCAGCCAAGGTTCCCCCCAAACGCATACTTTAACCCGCGTGAAATCACTTGGATAGAAATGAAAGTCCGTTTGAATTTTTATTTTGGTTTACACAATTTTTTTGTACCTCAGAAAGAAAGGACAAAACCGGTATACACCAGCATGCCCAGGGGGTGGACGAATGACATCAATCTACACCAGATCTGCATCAACTAACATAATCTGTTGGGCAGTTAACTATCACAACGCATATGCACGTTACTCCTCTGGGGCCTGGGCCCTGCTCTAAACGCATAGCTAACTAGTGCCGTCAAAAGGTTCGGTCCCGTCTCTCTCGAGGCTCCAGGACAAAAATATGTCCATGACATGAATTTCAGTCAAAATGCCAAATATCGAAGACCGGTGAACTTACAGTCAAAATGCCAAATCTTGCGGACCAGTCAACAGGAATCAATCATACCAGCTTACAATCAAACAAGCATGACGTTCATGCCCCCTTCTGTGTTTCTTTCCATCTTTCCTCCCAACTCTGTAGTTAGGACTTAGGCGCCCACGCGGCCGAGCCTTTTTTGAGCAGGGCCCAGAGGTGTAATGTCATTGACAAGCATGACGTTCAAGGGCCATACGAAACAACTCTTCGCCGACACGCCATGCTAGAGCAATGACAGCAGCGAGAAAGCATGCATGAAGTGGTCCCACAAACCACGCCTCGTCTAAAATTTAACCCGATGGAGATGAAAGTCAACAGGCAACGAGACGAACATAATCGAATTTGGATGTTGTACGGGCACCTGGCACCTAGGAGGCCTAGGGGGCCCGGATGTTGTACGGCCCCCTTGGCACCTAGGCATGAAGTATGTATGCATGCCCAGAGCATGGGATCAGTCGCGAATGGCTCAATCTGAAACCTGGCGTACCCATGCAGTCCTCTTAGTAGGCCTAGACGTCAGACACAAGAAGGAAGATGCCTAGGCATGCAGCATTAAGCAGGCGCAATTGCACAAAGCGCAAGCCCTAAATGAGGCGCAATTAGCATGGATCATTAAGCGGAAGCTCCTGACCAAGAGATGCAAAGCGAAAGCCCACAGACTTAGAGCACAGAGCGGAAGCGCCGCAAGGCAGGGTACACAGCGGAACCACATTGATGAAGAGCACACAGTGGACGCGCCTTGTCGTGAGGCACCGTTCAGATACGCCTGAACATGGGGCAACCAGCTGGAGCACCTCAACATGAGGCGCAAAGCGAAAGCCCCCAGGTATAGAGCACAGAGCGGAAGCGCCTCAACGCAGAGCGGAACCGTTTTGATGGACAGCACACAACAGAGGCGCCTTGTCGTAAGGCACCATGCAGACATTCAAGACTAGGCAAGAAGCGGAGGCGCCTATTGGGGCACAAAGCGGCAGTGTCCAGTCGTAGAGCTCAGTGCGGGGGTGCCAATTAGACGTACGGCACAAAGCGGCAGTGTCCAGTCGTAGAGCACAGTGCGGGGGTGCCAACTAGACGTACGGCACAAAGCGGAGGACGACCGAGATCTGCCCCCTCTCTGACTCCTCCAGTTCCAGTGTGCGGACCATGAGGCCCGCCTCGTGCTCGCCTGGGTGGGGAACAAACGGGATTCACAAACAGGTTAAAGTGTGTGAACTCTACCCCTAGGTCAGCCGAAAGCAACCCGGGGTTCAGTCTAAAATGTGTGAACCCTGCACTAGCCTGCGTGTGGAATCAGGGATACGGGGGGCTGAGGTTCAAGGTTTTACGGTTGAAGGGTTTAGGGTTTAGGGTCAGGGTTAAAGGTTGAAGCCCTGAGCCAGGCCTGCAGGCACAAACCAGAAAGGTCGAGGGTGAAAAGGGTCCACCCTCCACACCCTAACCGAGGCTTATGGGCAAAACCCTGGATCCCTCTCAGGTTAAGGATCCGAAGTTCTGAACCCTCATCAGGGCTATAGCAGGCACAACCCAGGGCTCCTGAGGGTCGTGCCTGCTAAGCCTGATAAGGGTTCCAAAGGTTTGCGTCTGCCAACCCTGGTAAGGCTAGGGATGTCCCCGGGGGGAGCCATCTGAGCACCTGTCATGAGAGAGCAAGGGTTTAGGGGCAGGGTAAGGGCAAAACATAACACAACCCTAAACTCGAAATCCTACAACCCGAAACATAAACCAGGGCAGGATTAGGGGCAAAAATAACATAACCCTAAACCCTAGACTCTGAACCCTACTACCCGAAACCTAAACCAGGGCAGGGTCAGGGCAAGAGACGGAATCAAAAGCGTAAGAGCATGCCTCAACCCTCAAACAAAACAGAACGGTAATTGATCTGCCGAGCATAAGACGCCTAGGATCCCCAAGGGCAAGGAGACTTGGAGATTTTGGAAGGGTTTAAACCCCAAACCTCATCCTATCAAGTGCTTCCTACCCAGATGGCAGCATGCAGAGAGCAATGGCTGTTTACCGCATCAGCTAGATCAGCTACAGCAGTGCACTTCAGCTACAACGGCTACACCAGTGCACTTCAGCTACATCAGCTACAACAGTGCACTTAAGCTACATCAGCTACAACAGTGCACTTAAGCTACATCAGCTACAACAGGGCACTTCAGCTACATCGGCTACAACAGGGCACTTCAGCTACATCGGCTACAACAGTGCACCTCAGCTACATCAGCTACAACAGTGCACCTCAGCTACATCAGCTACAACAGTGTACTTAAGCTACATCAGCTACAACAGTGCACCTCAGCTACATCAGCTACACCAGTGCACTTTAGCTACATCAGCTACAACAGTGCACCTCAGCTAAATCAGCTACAACAGTGCACCTCAGCTACATTAGCTACAACAGGGCACTTTAGCTACATCAGCTACAACAGTGCACTTCAGCTACATCGGCTACAACAGTGCACCTCAGCTACATCAGCTACAACAGTGCACCTCAGCTACATTAGCTACAACAGGGCACTTTAGCTACATCAGCTACAACAGTGCACTTAAGCTACACTGCTGCAACTCTGCACTTCAGCTACACAAGCTACAACAGTGCACCTCAGCTACATCAGCTACAACAGGGCACTTAAGCTACATCAGCTACAACAGTGCACCTCAGCTACATCAGCTACAACAGTGCACTTTAGCTACATCAGCTACCCGCATCGGACACAATGTTCAAATCGCAGCCTGATGCAACATCAGTGCACTTCAGCTACACTTCAGCTACATCAGCACAATTCAAGTACAATTCAGCCACGTCACGACTAATGTGTTGACTAGCTGTCACACCACACACAATTCAGCTACACTGGTTCACGTACGCATGACACAGAGTTCACGTCATGTCACGCTATGCATTGCAGCCCTCCATCTTAACTTCAGCTACACCACAGCTACACCACAGCTACACCACAGCTACACACACCGGTCCACGCACGTGCCACAGCTACACCACAGCTACGCCACAGCTACACCACACCGGTCCACGCACGTGCCACAATGTTCACATCACGTCACACTGTTTGCTTGAGCACATCTCAGCTACAATCCAGCTACATGAAAGCGACTACACAGCTACAATTTAGCTACATGAAAGCCACTACACGGCTGCATCCCAGCTACAATCTAGCTCCCCACTGGCTCACGCACCTGACACGATGTTGATGTCGTGGCTTGATGCGATGTCTGGGACTGGGATCCGGATCCGGCCCAGGATGTCATCTCCCACCAGCGACCTTTCAAGAACCTGCAGACAGACAGTTGTGAGTGGGTTTATGGTTTAGGGTGTACAAAAACTGCAAAACAACAGATGTGAGTGGGTTAAGGGTTTCAATAAATTACAAGCAGACAGACGTGAGAGGGTTTAGGGTTTCAAGAACCGGCACACAGAGAGGCGTGAGTGGGCTTAGGGTTTCAAGAAAGTGCAAACAAACAGAAGTGAGTGGGTTTAGGGCTTTAAGAACCTGCAGACAGATGTGAGTGGGTTTAGGGTTTCAATGAAATGCAAACAAACAGACACGAGTGGGTTTTAATAACCTGCAAGCAGACAGCTGTTAGTCGGTTTAAGGTTTAAGGTTGAGGGTTTAGGGTTTCTTGAACATGCATACAGGTAGAGGTGAGTGGGGGGAGCATGCTTCACATGCCTTTCACATGCCTTTCACAACCTTTCACAACATTTCACGCACGCACGCACGCACGCACGCGCACGCGCACGCGCACGCACACACACACATGGGTAACCTGATCCGGCCCACTATACCCTCTCCATGCAACGGCTGTTCAAGGAGACACCCGCACTCACACACACGAGCACATTCACACTCACACACATGCTTCCTAAACCATAAACCTCAGCACTACAACCTTAACCTGAGCCATATTCCCCAATTCACACGAAACCCTAAACCCTAGAACCTTAAGTTGAGCCCTTCACCCGAAACCCCAGAACCTTACCCTAAGCCATTTACCCAAAACCCTAGAACTTTAACCTAAGCCATTCACCCAGAACCCCAAAACATAGAACCTTACCCTAAGCCATTTACCCAAAACCCTAGAACTTTAACCTAAACCATTGACCCAGAACCCCAAAACATAGAACCTTACCCTAAGCCATCCATCCTAAACCCTAGAACCTCAACCTAAGCCATTCACCCTCAGCCCTAAACCCACCTAAGCATCCAGGTCCTTCCATGATAGCATCAGAGCTGAGGAAATGAAGTGCAGCGCGCAGAGCATGCATTACGCCCAGGGTCCAGGGTCTAGCCTTCACACCACCATGACCCCCCCCACCTTGACCCCCCCCCACCTTGACCCCCCCCACCTTGACCCCCCCCCACCTTGACCCCCCCCACCTTGACCCCCCCAACCTTGACCCCCCCCACCTTGACCCCCCCCACCTTGACCACCCCCCACCTTCACCACCCCCCACCTTGACCCCCCCCACCTTGACCCCCCCCCACCTTGACCACCCCCCACCTTGACCCCCCCCCCCCCCACCTTTACCCCCCCCCACCTTCACCCCCCCCACCTTGACCCCCCCCACCTTGACCCCCCCCCCCACCTTGACCCCCCCCCACCTTGACCCCCCCACCTTGACCACCCCCCAACCTTGACCACCCCCCACCTTGACCCCCCCCCTACCTTGATCCCCCCCCCACCTTGACCCCCCCCCCCCACCTTGACCGCCCCCCTACCTTGACCCCCCCCCACCTTGACCCCCCCCCACCTTAACCCCCCCCACCTTGACCCCCCCCCACCTTGACCACCCCCCCCCCACCTTGACCCCCCCCCACCTTGACCCCCCCCCACCTTGACCCCCCCCCACCTTGACCCCCCCCCACCTTGACCACCCCTCCACCTTGACCCCCCCCCCACCTTGACCCCCCCCCCCACCTTGACCACCCCCCACCTTGACCACACCCACCTTGACCCCCCCCACCTTGACCCCCCCCCACCTTGACCCCCCCCCACCTTGACCACCCCTCCACCTTGACCCCCCCCCACCTTGACCCCCCCCACCTTGACCCCCCCCCCACCTTGACCCCCCCCACCTTGACCACCCCTCCACCTTGACCCCCCCCCCCCACCTTGACCCCCCCCCCCACCTTGACCCCCCCCACCTTGACCCCCCCCCCCCCCCATCTTGACCCCCCCCCCCCACCTTGACCCCCCCCACCTTGACCCCCCCCCACCTTGACCCCCCACCTTGACCACCCCCCACCTTGACTCCCCCCACCTTGACCACCCCCCACCTTGACCCCCCCCCACCTTGACCCCCCCCACCTTGACCCCCCCCCACCTTGACCCCCCCCCCCCCCCCACCTTGACCCCCCCACCTTGACCCCCCCCCACCTTGACCACCCCCCACCTTGATCCCCCCCCCCCACCTTGACCACCCCCCACCTTGACCCCCCCCCACCTTGACCCCCCCCCCCCACCTTGACCCCCCCCCCACCTTGACCCCCCCCACCTTGACCCCCCCACCTTGACCCCCCCCCACCTTGACCCCCCCCCCACCTTGAACCCCCCCCCACCTTGACCCCCCCCCACCTTGACCCCCCCACCTTGACCCCCCCCCACCTTGACCCCCCCCCACCTTGACCCCCCCCCCCCCCCACCTTGACCCCCCCCAACCTTGACCCCCCCACCTTGACCCCCCCCCCCACCTTGACCCCCCCCCCACCTTGACCCCCCCACCTTGACCACCCCCCACCTTGACCCCCCCCCCACCTTGACCACCCCCCACCTTCACCACCCCCCAACTTGACCCCCCCCCCCCCCACCTTGACCCCCCCCCCACCTTGACCCCCCCCACCTTGACCACCCCCCACCTTGACCACCCCCCACCTTGACCCCCCCCACCTTGACCCCCCCCCCACCTTGACCCCCCCCACCTTGACCCCCCCCACCTTGACCCCCCCAACCTTGACCCCCCCCACCTTGACCCCCCCACCTTGACCCCCCCCCACCTTGACCCCCCCACCTTGACACCCCCCCCACCTTGACCCCCCCCCCCCACCTTGACCCCCCCCACCATGACCCCCCCCACCTTGACCCCCCCCCACCTTGACCCCCCCCACCTTGACCCCCCCACCTTGACCACCCCCCACCTTGACCCCCCCCCCCCCCCCCCCCCACCTTGACCCCCCCCCACCTTGACCCCCCCCCCACCTTGACCCCCCCCCACCTTCACCACCCCCCACCTTGACCCCCCCCCCCCACCTTGACCCCCCCACCTTGACCCCCCCCCCACCTTGACCCCCCCCCCCACCTTCACCCCCCCCCCCCACCTTCACCCCCCCACCTTGACCCCCCCCCACCTTGACTCCCCCCCACCTTCACCACCCCCCACCTTCACCCCCCCCACCTTCACCACCCCCCACCTTGACCTCCCCCCACCTTGACCCCCCCCCACCTTGACCCCCCCCCCCACCTTGACCCCCCCCACCTTGACCCCCCCACCTTTACCCCCCACCTTGACCCCCCACCTTGACCCCCCCCCCCACCTTGACCCCCCCCCACCTTGACCCCCCCCCCACCTTGACCCCCCCCCACCTTGACCACCCCCCACCTTCACCCCCCCCCCCCCCACCTTGACCCCCCCCCACCTTGACCCCCCCCATCTTGACCCCCCCCCACCTTGACCCCCCCCCACCTTGACCCCCCCCCACCTTCACCACCCCCCACCTTGACCCCCCCCCCCACCTTGACCCCCCCCCACCTTGACCCCCCCCCACCTTGACCACCCCCCACCTTGACCCCCCCCCCCACCTTGACCACCCCCCACCTTCACCACCCCCCCCCTTCACCACCCCACAACTTCACTATCCCCCACCTTGACCCCCCCCCACCTTGACCCCCCCCCCCCCCCCCCACCTTGACCCCCCCCCACCTTGACCCCCCCCCACCTTGACCTCCACCCACCTTGACCCCCCCCCACCTTGACCACCCCCCACCTTGACCCCCCCCCCCCCCCACCTTGAACCCCCCCCACCTTGACCACCCCCAACCTTCACCACCCCCACCTTGACCACCCCCCACCTTGACCCCCCCCACCTTGACCCCCCCCCCCACCTTGACCACCCCCCACCTTGACCCCCCCCCACCTTGACCCCCCCCCCCCCCACCTTGACCCCCCCCACCTTCACCCCCCCCCACCTTGACCACCCCCCACCTTGACCCCCCCACCTTGACCCCCCCCACCTTGACCCCCCCCCACCTTGACCCCCCCCCCCACCTTGACCACCCCCCACCTTGACCACCCCCCACCTTGACCACCCCCCACCTTCACCACCCCCCACCTTCACCACCCCCCACCTTCACCACCCCCCACCTTGACCCCCCCCCCCCCCCCCCCCCCACCTTGACCCCCCCCCACTTTGACCCCCCACCTTGACCCCCCCCCCCCCCCCCACCTTGACCCCCCCACCTTGACCCCCCCCACCTTGACCCCCCCCCACCTTGACCCCCCCCCACCTTGACCGCCCCCCCACCTTGACCACCCCCCACCTTGACCACCCCCCACCTTGACCCCCCCCCACCTTGACCACCCCCACCTTGACCACCCCCCACCTTGACCCCCCCCCACCTTGACCCCCCCCCACCTTGACCCCCCCCCCCACCTTGACCCCCCCCCCCCCCCCCCACCTTGACCACCCCCCACCTTCACCCCCCCCCACCTTGACCCCCCCCCACCTTGACCCCCCCCATCTTGACCCCCCCCACCTTGACCCCCCCCCCCACCTTCACCCCCCCACCTTGACCACCCCCCACCTTGACCACCCCCCACCTTGACCACCCCCCACCTTGACCCCCCCCCCCCCCCCACCTTGACCACCCCCCACCTTCACCCCCCCCCACCTTGACCCCCCCCACCTTGACCCCCCCCATCTTGACCCCCCCCCACCTTCACCCCCCCCCCACCTTGACCCCCCCCCCCCCACCTTCACCCCCCCCACCTTCACCCCCCCCCCCCCCACCTTGACCACCCCCCACCTTGACCCCCCCAACCTTCACCACCCCCCACCTTGACCACCCCCCACCTTGACCCCCCCCACCTTGACCCCCCCCCCCCCACCTTGACCACCCCCCACCTTCACCACCCTCCCACCTTGACCCCCCCCCCCCCACCTTGACCACCCCCCACCTTGACCACCCCACCTTGACCCCCCCCCCACCTTGACCCCCACCCACCTTCACCCCCCCACCTTGACCCCCCCCCACCTTGACCCCCCCCACCTTCACCCCCCCACCTTGACCACCCCCCACCTTGACCACCCCCCACCTTGACCACCCCCCACCTTGACCCCCCCCCACCTTCACCCCCCACCTTGACCGCCCCCCTACCTTGACCCCCCCCCACCTTGACCCCCCCCCACCTTAACCCCCCCCACCTTGACCCCCCCCCACCTTGACCACCCCCCCCCCACCTTGACCCCCCCCCACCTTGACCCCCCCCCACCTTGACCCCCCCCCACCTTGACCCCCCCCCACCTTGACCACCCCTCTACCTTGACCCCCCCCCCACCTTGACCCCCCCCCCACCTTGACCCCCCCCCCCCACCTTGACCACACCCACCTTGACCCCCCCCACCTTGACCCCCCCCCACCTTGACCCCCCCCCACCTTGACCCCCCCCACCTTGACCCCCCCCCCCACCTTGACCCCCCCCCCACCTTGACCACCCCTCCACCTTGACCCCCCCCCCCCCCCCCCACCTTGACCCCCCCCCCCACCTTGACCCCCCCCACCTTGACCCCCCCCCCCCCATCTTGACCCCCCCCCCCACCTTGACCCCCCCCACCTTGACCCCCCCCCACCTTGACCCCCCCACCTTGACCACCCCCCACCTTGACTCCCCCCACCTTGACCACCCCCCACCTTGACCCCCCCCCACCTTGACCCCCCCCACCTTGACCCCCCCCCACCTTGACCCCCCCCCCCACCTTGACCCCCCCACCTTGACCCCCCCCCACCTTGACCACCCCCCACCTTGACCCCCCCCCCCACCTTGACCACCCCCCACCTTGACCCCCCCCCACCTTGACCCCCCCCCACCTTGACCCCCCCCCCCACCTTGACCCCCCCCACCTTGACCCCCCCACCTTGACCCCCACCCACCTTGACCCCCACCCCACCTTGACCCCCCCCCCCACCTTGACCCCCCCCACCTTGACCCCCCCCACCTTGACCCCCCCACCTTGACCCCCCCCCACCTTGACCCCCCCCCACCTTGACCCCCCCCCCCCCCCACCTTGACCCCCCCCAACCTTGACCCCCCCACCTTGACCCCCCCCCCCCACCTTGACCCCCCCCCCACCTTGACCCCCCCACCTTGACCACCCCCCACCTTGACCCCCCCCCCCCACCTTGACCACCCCCCACCTTCACCACCCCCCAACTTGACCCCCCCCCCCCACCTTGACCACCCCCCCACCTTGACCCCCCCCACCTTGACCACCCCCCACCTTGACCACCCCCCACCTTGACCCCCCCACCTTGACCCCCCCCCCACCTTGACCCCCCCCACCTTGACCCCCCCCACCTTGACCCCCCCCACCTTGACCCCCCCCACCTTGACCCCCCCACCTTGACCCCCCCCCACCTTGACCCCCCCCACCTTGACACCCCCCCCACCTTGACCCCCCCCCCCCCACCTTGACCCCCCCCACCATGACCCCCCCCACCTTGACCCCCCCCCACCTTGACCCCCCCCACCTTGACCCCCCCACCTTGACCACCCCCCACCTTGACCCCCCCCCCCCCCCCACCTTGACCCCCCCCCCCCCCCCACCTTGACCCCCCCCCACCTTGACCCCCCCCCCACCTTGACCCCCCCCCCACCTTCACCACCCCCCACCTTGACCCCCCCCCCCCACCTTGACCCCCCCACCTTGACCCCCCCCCACCTTGACCCCCCCCCCACCTTCACCCCCCCCCCCCCACCTTCACCCCCCACCTTGACCCCCCCCCACCTTGACTCCCCCCCACCTTCACCACCCCCCACCTTCACCCCCCCCCACCTTCACCACCCCCCACCTTGACCTCCCCCCACCTTGACCCCCCCCCACCTTGACCCCCCCCCCACCTTGACCCCCCCCACCTTGACCCCCCCACCTTTACCCCCCACCTTGACCCCCCACCTTGACCCCCCCCCCCACCTTGACCCCCCCCCACCTTGACCCCCCCCCCCACCTTGACCCCCCCCCACCTTGACCACCCCCCACCTTCACCCCCCCCCCCCCCCCCCCACCTTGACCCCCCCCCACCTTGACCCCCCCCATCTTGACCCCCCCCCACCTTGACCCCCCCCCACCTTGACCCCCCCCCCACCTTCACCACCCCCCACCTTGACCCCCCCCCCACCTTGACCCCCCCCACCTTGACCCCCCCCACCTTGACCACCCCCCACCTTGACCCCCCCCCACCTTGACCACCCCCACCTTCACCACCCCCCCCCTTCACCACCCCACAACTTCACTACCCCCCACCTTGACCCCCCCCCCCACCTTGACCCCCCCCCCCCCCCCCACCTTGACCCCCCCCCACCTTGACCCCCCCCCCACCTTGACCTCCACCCACCTTGACCCCCCCCCACCTTGACCACCCCCCACCTTGACCCCCCCCCCCCCCACCTTGAACCCCCCCCCACCTTGACCACCCCCAACCTTCACCACCCCCACCTTGACCACCCCCCACCTTGACCCCCCCCACCTTGACCCCCCCCCCCCCACCTTGACCACCCCCCACCTTGACCCCCCCCCACCTTGACCCCCCCCCACCTTGACCCCCCCCCCCCCACCTTGACCCCCCCCCACCTTCACCCCCCCCCCACCTTGACCACCCCCCACCTTGACCCCCCCCACCTTGACCCCCCCACCTTGACCCCCCCCCACCTTGACCCCCCCCCCCACCTTGACCACCCCCCACCTTGACCACCCCCCACCTTGACCACCCCCCACCTTCACCACCCCCCACCTTGACCACCCCCCACCTTCACCACCCCCCACCTTGACCCCCCCCCCCCCCCCCCCCACCTTGACCCCCCCAAACTTTGACCCCCCACCTTGACCCCCCCCCCCCCCCCCACCTTGACCCCCCCACCTTGACCCCCCCCCACCTTGACCCCCCCCCACCTTGACCGCCCCCCCCACCTTGACCACCCCCCACCTTGACCACCCCCCACCTTGACCCCCCCCCCACCTTGACCCCCCCCACCTTGACCACCCCCCACCTTGACCCCCCCCCCACCTTGACCCCCCCCCACCTTGACCCCCCCCCCCCACCTTGACCCCCCCCCCCCCCCCCCCCCACCTTGACCACCCCCCACCTTCACCCCCCCCCACCTTGACCCCCCCCCACCTTGACCCCCCCCATCTTGACCCCCCCCACCTTGACCCCCCCCCCCACCTTCACCCCCCACCTTGACCACCCCCCACCTTGACCACCCCCCACCTTGACCACCCCCCACCTTGACCCCCCCCCCCCCCCCCCCCACCTTGACCACCCCCCACCTTCACCCCCCCCCACCTTGACCACCCCCACCTTGACCACCCCCCATCTTGACCCCCCCCCACCTTCACCCCCCCCCCCACCTTGACCCCCCCCCCCACCTTCACCCCCCCCCACCTTCACCCCCCCCCCCCACCTTGACCACCCCCCACCTTGACCCCCCCCAACCTTCACCACCCCCCACCTTGACCACCCCCCACCTTGACCCCCCCCACCTTGACCCCCCCCCCCACCTTGACCACCCCCCACCTTCACCACCCTCCCACCTTGACCCCCCCCCCCCCCCACCTTGACCCCCCCCACCTTGACCACCCCCACCTTGACCCCCCCCCCACCTTGACCCCCACCCACCTTCACCCCCCCACCTTGACCCCCCCCCACCTTGACCCCCCCCACCTTCACCCCCCCACCTTGACCACCCCCCACCTTGACCACCCCCCACCTTGACCACCCCCCACCTTGACCCCCCCCCACCTTCACCCCCCCACCTTGACCACCCCCCACCTTGACCCCCCCCCCACCTTCACCCCCCACCTTGACCACCCCCCACCTTGACCACCCCCCACCTCGACCCCCCCCCACCTTGACCCCCCCACCTTCACCCCCCACATTGACCCCCCCCCCCCCCCACCCTGACCACACCCCACCTTGACCCCCCCCACCTTGACCCCCCCCAACCTTCACCACCCCCCACCTTGACCACCCCCCACCTTGACCCCCCCACCTTCACCCCCCACCTTGACCCCCCCCCCCCCCCCCACCTTGACCCCCCCCCACCTTGACCACACCCCACCTTGACCCCCCCCACCTTGACCCCCCCCAACCTTCACCACCCCCCACCTTGACCACCCCCCACCTTGACCCCCCCCACCTTGACCCCCCCCCCCACCTTGACCACCCCCCACCTTCACCACCCTCCCACCTTGACCCCCCCCCCCCCCCCCCACCTTGACCACCCCCCACCTTGACCACCCCCACCTTGACTCCCCCCACCTTGACCCCCACCCACCTTTACCCCCCCACCTTGACCCCCCCCCACCTTGACCCCCCCCCACCTTCACCCCCCACCTTGACCACCCCCCACCTTGACCACCCCCCACCTTGACCACCCCCCACCTTGACCCCCCCCCACCTTGACCCCCCCCACCTTCACCCCCCCACCTTGACCACCCCCCACCTTGACCCCCCCCCACCTTCACCCCCCACCTTGACCACCCCCCACCTTGACCACCCCCCACCTTGACCACCCCCCACTTTGACCCCCCCCCACCTTCACCCCCCCACCTTCACCCCCACCTTGACCCCCCCCCCCACCTTGACCCCCCCCACCTTGACCACCCCCCACCTTGACCCCCCCCACCTTCACCCCCCCACCTTGACCCCCCCCCACCTTGACCCCCCCCCACCTTGACCCCCCCCACCTTGACCCCCCCCCACCTTGACCCCCCCCCACCTTGACCCCCCCCACCTTCACCCCCCCACCTTCACCCCCCACCTTGACCCCCCCCACCTTGACCCCCCCCCACCTTCACCCCCCCACCTTGACCACCCCCCACCTTGACCCCCCCCCCACCTTGACCCCCCCCCACCTTGACCCCCCCCCACCTTGACCCCCCCCACCTTGACCCCCACCCACCTTCACCCCCCCACCTTGACCCCCCCCCACATTGACCCCCCCCACCTTCACCCCCCCACCTTGACCACCCCCCACCTTGACCACCCCCCACCTTGACCACCCCCCACCTTGACCCCCCCCCACCTTCACCCCCCACCTTGACCGCCCCCCTACCTTGACCCCCCCCCACCTTGACCCCCCCCCCACCTTAACCCCCCCCACCTTGACCCCCCCCCACCTTGACCACCCCCCCCCCACCTTGACCCCCCCCCACCTTGACCACCCCCCACCTTGACCCCCCCCCACCTTGACCCCCCCCCACCTTGACCACCCCTCCACCTTGACCCCCCCCCACCTTGACCCCCCCCCCCACCTTGACCACCCCCCACCTTGACCACACCCACCTTGACCCCCCCCACCTTGACCCCCCCCACCTTGACCCCCCCCCACCTTGACCCCCCCCACCTTGACCCCCCCCCCACCTTGACCCCCCCCACCTTGACCACCCCTCCACCT